>JABUQX010020469.1:0-62500 GCA_015478945.1 Trachelipus rathkii | reverse complement strand
GCAGAAGGACTGGGAAGGAAGAGAGAAGAAATGAGGATGGGAGCAAAGAGAAAAGAGTTTGTAGAAAGATGAAGAGAGGAGAGTTAGCCTGAACATGATGAATTGGAACGCCTGATTAATACTGTTTAGAAAGTGGAGAAGAAATTTTATGAACCAAATAACATATATAAAATCTTTTTTTATTGAAATGCCAAATAATTGAGATTTGAATCCAAAGTTATAAAGTGTGTGTCTATAGTTAAAGAGTTCATATAGTGACTTATTTCTTTTGTCTCTCTAGCTATAGATCTATTGTAGAAGTCTCTCTGATATAAGTAATGAATATACACAGTAAATTTACATCGATGACAAAGAGAGAAAATACACTCATTATTCAGAATGATTATAATTGGTGCAATTTCTCAATACATAAAGTTTCTTAGTACTCTGTTACTATGTTGATATATAGAATTTTGTATTAAATCTAATGATTCTCATTCTATGGATGAATTAATACTTCTGATACATATGTTGCAAGTACTTATCTTAGATACAATGTTTTATTTTTACGGTCAACTAAGATTATATTACGATTAAAGTTCTTCCGCTGGGTTTTTTCAGGCCGATCTCCAACCCTAACTATCGCAAGATCACTCTCTCTTCCGCATCGCTCTCTCAGTCATCGCTCTCCTCTCATTTTTTCCCCCCATAACTCATCTCTCAGTCATGGCCGATCTACTGCTACTGTGGCCTCTTTTCCTGATCTATATACAATTTTCTTAGCACTAAAATTTTGGGTAGCGCATTTAGAGAAGAGCGACGTTCAGCGGGTTGTCTGCCATCGCTATTGCTCACTTGGCCGGCTGCGGCCATCTACGCTATGGTGATTAAGCATTAGGAAATAGTTTGAATATTAATATAAAACTGGATAGAATCATATATTCTAATCAAGTCCATACTAAATGCGATTGATGCAGAGGTTTGAACTTTAGGGCCTGGACTAACCAAGGGCTATTCACATTAATACATTGGAACGGCTTGTCACTCCTCACTATTGGACGGTGTCAGCACCTCTTATAAGTACTCTAATTGCTAACAACTGAAGAATACGCGTGGCAGACGCTATGTGAGAGAAAGAGTTATCTTTGATAGTGTCCCTTTATCAGTGGGAGGACGTAAATAAATAGAATCAATCAGTCTACTGTTATAATTAAGGAGGTCGATAAGAGCCCTACCTGAGAGTGTTTACTCCGGGGTTAATAGGTGAGCGGTGGAAAAGCACATATGCCGCCGAAGAAAAAACGAACCTGAGACACACCACCTCCTCGATGACGAGACGCATGACGTGGAAGAGAATTGGATCGAGAAGCACCTCCTAACATGTGAAGCTCTTCTTTGGGATTAAGAGATGATTCCGCAATAACCGAGAATGATTATTCACATACTATATAAATCAACTCCCGAAAGTGTAGTATCCCAAGTACAGGGTGAGAAGATATTAAAATTCACTCACCATAACGTGGGTAGAACAGATATGATAGAAAAAAATGCATGTTACTTAGAACTCCGCGTGCTAGAGGAAAGTTAGAAAAAGAAGGAACACCGTATGCGCGAATTGTCCTCTGAAGAAAACAAAAGGTTGCAATTACAATAATGTTCCCTCCCCCGCCTTTTCTCACAAAAAAAGGGTCCCTCTCAATACAAATTGGACGACAACAAAAGAGAAAACCAATGCCCTCCCACCCCATGAAGAGTTAGTTCATATGATCTATGTGCTCATAACATCACATATTAGTTAACACTAGTATTAATACGAATGAATAATAACTCCACATTATATACGATCACTTATATAAAATCTAATCAGTAATGACCCATGAGTTGCAATATCAATTATGCTCAGATGAGAAATTATTATATTACATAGAATGAGACTACCACTCTCGTATTGTAAGGAAGGAGTATATTGAAAGTTAATAGGATCGATACCTAAACTGGCTCTTTGAGACAATTAAATATATATAAATAAATCACACTAATAGTAATATATATAAATAATTACTTTAGTATTTTTGAAATAGTCTAGCTATGACTATAGATGCTCTAATCGTTATATCTGTTCATAGGATGCTTGGAAGTTTTTATAAGACTTTTATAAAGAATAATGTAAGTGCTAAGTAGTAACTATGAACTACTATCTGATGTGCCATTGACCTCTCTCTCAACGTGTAAAGATTGTTTATGTGAAATATGATGAGAGTACCATAGAGGATATCTTACAAGCTCTTTCAAATTGAAAGTCAGTTATATATTACTTTTAATTTACTAATTTTTTAAGGGCATAGTATAGCCCAGTGGTACTAAGTAAATGACGTAGAATTGTAAGGTAGTGACATATGTTCTTACTTTACTGCTAGCTTGCTATAACTGAATAGAATTATGATTAATGAATTAGAAGTGAAAAAGTGAAGAGTGAAATAATAACATAATAAATTAAATTTAAGTATAAATAATAATAATAATAAAATATATATAAATCTTAAATAAAGAACATTAAAAGAAAATAATTTAAATAATAAATTATATATAATTAATATAATATATATTTAAAATTAATATGGCTTTATATAATTAATTGAGTTTATTATTAGTCAAAAATAAATTCAAATAAAATAAATAATAGTATATATATATAAGTATTATAGATTAATATATAGATAATTAATAATAATAATGATTATATAATAATTAACATATAATATCAATAATAATTTAAACATCCTCACCTATATATATATAGATCATTATAGAAAATAAATGGAATAATTAATAAATGAATAATATAATTATAAATAAATATTATATAATAAATATATATACACATTATAAATTATATTAATAATAATATAACACTTTAAAAACCTTACGTTATTATTATTTAACGAAAATCTACCATTATTACGTAAAAAATAATATTTATATAATAAATATTAATAAATTATAATTCTCATTAATCATAATAATAATATAATTAAAGTGAGATAAACTCTCTCTCTCTCACTATATATGCTAAATTAGCTTTTCAAAAATATAAATAAAATAAATTATATAATATATTAAATTTACAATATAATTAATTATACTCTTACTAGAACTCACACCTCACCAATAAATCACCTCACACCCAATTAAAATAAAAAAGTAACTAATTAAATTAATGATATAATAATAAATAGATAATAAATATATAATATTATCAATTTAATAATAATGAAATATATAAATAATAATAATAATTAATATCACTTTCATATAAAGAAAACATACGTTTAATAGAATTTAGACCATAAGAATATTAAAACACAAAAATAATATGAAATAAAATGAAGAGATACCTCTTAATATATTATGTCAAAGAATAGAGTAAATTAATAATAAATACAATAAATATTTTATAAGTAATTATATTATAAAACACGGAAAGGAGGTGGTGAAAACCATTTAACATTAATTAATAATACATAATTGAATAATTATAATATATTAATGAGATTATTTGTATAAGCATGTATGATATCGGTGCCGCTCTCTCACTCATTTGATGTCATTTCTGTTCTATCAAATGGTATTGTAACTGATAAGCCTAGTAGAGCTATCACTAGATACTGTAGATTCCACCAAATCGCAGTATGTATCTGAGAATGAATATATGAGGTAAAAATCTAGTCTTGATGTTCAATGATAAGTCAGCTCTTAAAAATATACTTACGCATGATACTTAAGATAAACGAATTAAGGTAATTGAGGACATTTTATCTATTTTACATAGCTAGCATTGACTTTATATACAGTGAGCCATAATAAAATCTCGTAGAAATGACGAGGTATGACGAGTTAAAAAAAGGCTCTAGGTAGGTATAAGTAGTGGTGAAATATACTGAGAAAAAAAGTAATACCATAAGATCTTGCGGCGTAATTTGACACGAGAGGCGATAGTAAATAATGCAAGTCTATAATATAGATACTATTTTAGAGATATGAGAAGTATAAAAGTATAATTATATATAAGATAGTTATGAATAAGATTGTTCAATAGTAATATAATAGTAGGTATATATCTTGTGAGAAGGCACCTAGTGAGTTAAAGATTAGTAATATAATCATAGTTATATTAATAGTGATATTATAGTAACACATTCTATACTAATATATATTTTTAATAGTGAGCTATGTTATTTCATGAGTTAGTATAGTATATTATTATATAGTCCTAGGGCGGGCGGGCCCAAAGGAAAACAAAGTCAGGAAATATTGGAGAGTGTGAAGTTGTGCTGGAAAAGAGCGTATAATATCTTACATCCTTTTTTTATCATTATTAACTAATTCTATTATATAAATATATTCATTCTATTTCTCATATATGAGGTAAAGATATCGCACTTACTTGTCAGCATCAAATAAAATATACGTAATACTAAACAAAATACTCAATAAGTAGCAAACATAATAAGCTTGTAAGTAGAACTTGTAGTCACGGATAACCAATGAGTATAAAAAGTAGGTTAGGTATATAGGTCATATATAATATGATTGAGATATTATCTTTATTAGTATATGGAGACGATCGTATTAAGGTAATAGTGATATATAATTGTATTTGCCATCCACTGTTAATCATCGATTTCAGATACCTAAATATAAATAGCTACCTCAGTACCTCATTATAAAAAAACTTTTTCTAATAAATATACTCTGCTAATAACTCATTATTACAAAATATTCGCCGTAAATATGGTAATGAGGGATAAATGTGAATTATGCAATGTATATAATAATGGTAAGTGAATACTATATGAAAAAGTCATATAAAGACTGAATAAAATTCTATTAAGTGTGCTAGAAGACTATATTTGATAAATGAAGGTGATAAATAGTAAACTTAGTCCTTCATCAGTAAATAACGTGAAGATTCATGAAATATATATACAAATTAATTAGTGGTACTAGGGTTTACTTGTTTAAATAATTTTTGTTAGTTTGTTCAGTCAAAGTGTAATCCACATATCTCGCTCAACAAGAAGAATAAAAAAATATAAGAAAGATTTTCAAGTATAATATGTTCCTTTAATGATAAATCCACTAAATCAGACACGGAATCGTAGTGGAATAATACTTAAATATTATAATCTCAACTATGACACTAATAAAATCGTAACAAAATGAGGAAATCGTCAAGTTAATTATTTAATTATATCGATATATTAATATTTCACTTTTGTAAAAAATAATTATAATAAATTTAAACATCGAAAACATTGTGTACTCACATTATAGGGAGAATACAAGGAACATTTTAAAGTAACTTCTTTTTCTTTAGAACACCTAATTATGTTACTGGTAATATCTTTATTTAATATCTTATACTAATTTTATTCACAAAATTCTATGTTAATCCTTATGCAACCTCCTCTCACAGGATTTCTCTGTTAACCGTGAACTTACTGTTATCTTAATACATTTTATCCAAGCTGACTCATAACTCTCATTATGTAACCATTTTGTAGCCTGAGATGTGCGTGTTGCTCTGTGCAGTTAAGTCGATATATGGACTACATAATTCCTCTCTCAAGTTGTTTGAGCCGCGGTCGCTATGTCTGCGAGATATCAGCCAAAATCTCAGCTCACTTCTCCTCCTTCTTTTTATACTAGTATCGTGAGATTAGCTGTGCGAAACAACAAAATCCAAGTGCCACTGCGTTCACAAGCGTTCCCGGAATAGACTAGGCTAGCGAAAAACACATATCCAGTTGATACCTCAGTATGGCTCGTCAAGATAGAAATTCGTTAGGGACTTCGTGCTTGAAAAAACTACTCAATATCTCTCAGCGATAGTTAGAGAACTGAATAGATTAACCGTGTCAACTCTCGGGCTTATTATTTTTGCTGGATTGCTCGTGTGCGAAAACACAAACTCAAAAGTGTACCAGTTGTCGTTGTCAGCACACAAAAAGTCCTCAGATAGATACCTCAGGTTCGTCTGTGTTGCCTGTCGATATAACAGACCTCGTTAATGAGAAAATCCAGTGTTCACCCGGGCTGTCTCGTTATGCTAGGAATAAATCACATTATATTCGTAGTCAGAGTATAAGTAAGATTGAAAATCAATGTATCCGCGCATTTGCGGTTATGCGGTAAAGTGAGCGCACATAATCTCTAGGCATTGCAATTACATATAGGATGATTAAAATTGTATTACCTCGATTTTAATGCGAGGAATGCTATTTTCAATATATTTATAGAAGGTTTGCGGTTTCGGTGCGTGTGCGACAAATAAGACTTCCTCTCGCGCTCGCTCGTATTTGCGCACGGTGCTGCTTCGGGTTTGTTCTAGTGTGGTCTCGCGTTGCCTCAGAGTCGCACGGTGGCTAGCAGGAGGTGAGGAGACAGTCGGCTTTGCTCACATGCTTTAATCCGCTGGAGCAGAGTGCACAGTTAATGATGTGTAATCTGCAAATTATAATATCCGGTACTATGTCTCAGGAGCAATGTGACACAACTAAATCACGAACTTAGGTTTATTTTAGTACCCATCGAGTTTGATAGTTAACACGCTCTGTGGTTGGAGCAGCGCCACTTATTGGAGTGCATTATAATCTTTTACAAAGAGTAAACATAATCTCAAATTTTCAACAAAAGATCTTTAATATGACATTAAAATATTAAGTTAAGAATATATTAACTAATTCTAAAGACTCACATCAAAGAAATACCTCTTCTTAAAACATGACATAGTGCTCTCCTATAAATGAGACTTATATTTAATATGGTTTTTAATAGAATTCAAGTATATTAATGAAATAAACTCCGAAAATAAGATATATAGAATAAAACATAAAATATATAGACATAATATATATATATAGAGTTACTTCAAATAAGTAATAATAATAACTTATAATAATAAGAAATAAATAATAATAATAATTAATAATAATAATAAATAATAATAATGATTTATAGATAGATAATGTAATAATAAAATAATAGAATGAACCAAGTTTGAACATTAGCTTTTCTCATAGACAAATATTCCTATAAGTATAGTCGGCGCCAAGAGATAATCTCTCGAAAACTATATCTGACAATATATCATACTTTGGACACAACAGATTAAGTGATAAACTTAATGGAAAGTACAGTGCATGATGAGCAAATAGAAAGAAAATATTGCACATATACAAAAATAACACACAGAGAAAATAGAATAAAAAAAAATAAATAAAATAAAAAAAAATAAAAACCTCAATTTTTTATGTATGACTACGCATGTTTCGCACTCGTAGATACAGAGTGGGTAGGCGAAGATTCCCATCCATGTACGTGACACCAGGTGAAATATAAGCAGAGCCCGAAAGAGACACACCGAACTTCTATGCCTTCACTAGGCGGTTTAATCCTAGCGGTTATTCCTTTTAGTTAAATATAAAAATTGCTCACCGAGATATCTCGTAAAACTCAGTCGATAATTACTCGAAATAACAATAGACCTTTATTGTTTTCAGAAGATAGTACTTAGCTCGAATTAAGAATAGGTAATAAACGTTGATCATTATATATTTTATTCACACAAACCTCGGCACATGGCTTAAAAAGAATTTACGTCGCCACTCACTCGCGCAGTCAAGAGTGAGTACTCTTTTCTACAATATTTTTTTCTATACTAATTAAATATATGAACAGATACTTTTTACTATATAATAGATAATAATTAATCATATTCAACTCAAAACATATACTATGATAAATATAAATATAACAACATCGTGAGCATTTAATACGCCTTAGAACAGATAAAATCTTAGTACTCTATTAAGAGAATTGGAAATTATATAATATCCACTTTGCAATTGCCAAATTATAAAATATTATTGTTAATAAATAAACTATTAAAAAACATCCTGGTACATACCAACCAACAATAATCTACTCAAGTTGATTATTAACTATAACCTAAGAAGTAACTAAGTTTCAAAATAGTACCCCCCTTTGACTTAGTTCGCATAGCTTTAGTTGTATTCTATAAGTTTTTGAGGTTCACAATGATTCCCAAAATTATAAGCTATAATAAATTTAATATAGAATTAATTCTTTATTACACTATTGCGTGTCCTCATTTCTGCCCTATCATATATTTCTCAGCATTCGGTCCTACTACTAATTTTACAGACATATTTCTTATTTTTTCACTTTATTTAGAATCACAAAGCCCATATAAAATGACTCGTGATGAGATGCCAATAAATCGCCAACTAGGTTTCAACTGGAGAACGCACTTAATAATGGAAATACAAAAATTAAACTTTACCTGTTCACCTTTCCATAACAATCCCAAATATTCAAATACAACCTAAGATTTGATAAATTGTTCTACTAAATATGTCAATTCACTTAAAAAACAAAAAAATCAACGTTAGCCTACACGAACAGCTACTAAAACATGGAACTCTTCTCATAAGTACAGCCTACAAAATTTACTGAATATCTTAACATACCCAAGTTTAATAACTCTATGTTAACAATTCATAAATTATCCTCCTCCTGATCATGATTTAATCCGTTTATAAGACAATCATCTCGCATAAGATGATATCTCTTACTCATATATTTCACATTACGCTCGTCCACTCTCTCCGCTATATAATACTCATACTTCAGAATCTTGCCGGTCTCTCGTTCTACGGTACCGAGTCGTAGGATTCTTCGACGGATCATATTGAGCCGCCACTGATGCTCTGATGATTAGACTTCACCAACTATAATTAATTAATCACTATTTAATCAAGTAAGTAATAAATAATAACTCAACAATCTATATCATATAATTTTAAATAATAATTAATATATATAAATTAATTTAATAATGTAAATCGATAAGTTTATTCATACATTCTTGAGACGTATATCACACTAATTGAAGTAAAAAGGAATTAACATATCATAAAAAGTATTCAATGTGATAGAAATAAAATAAAGAATAATCATAACTAATAAGCTAATCAACTCCACATAAATAAAGAATCACATAAATAATAATAAGTAAGATAAATAATAAATAATTAATAATAATTAAAAATAATATTAATATATACTAAATAATAATAATTCATACCACCACTCATAATAATAAGAGTGAGAGTAGCACTAGTCAAATAAATATATAATAGATGTAATTATAACTATGATAAGTGAGCTATACTAAAGTAATAATAATCAAGATAATAATAATAGATAATCAATAATATATTCTCTCACAGAATATATAAGCTTTGACTATTAAGGATGGTTTATAGAAGTTGTTATATTTAGATCAAGTAAATAAAAGTAAGTTGTAACTATTCACATATAAAAATTTATAACAAAACAAACAAAAAAATTAATAATAAATAGAATGATATGCCTAAAATTACTTAAAAACATATTACTAATAATATATAAGATAATAAAATAATATATGAGTAGATAAAACTCATAATAACAACCTATATTATATTTATCATATAATTACATAATTATCTTACCTTCACATAACATAATAAGCTAATACAATATAATAATATATAATTATTTATACATCTGATTCTTATCACATACATGTATCATCCTCTCATCTGCAATATATCACCTAAAACTAACTATTCTTTCCTATCCTTCACGCCAGCCTAAACTTTTACTAAATTACTAAATATAATAATTAACCTTGAACAATATATGTATGATTATATTTAAATTTCCGCCAAGCATCATACTTCATCCATTCTTATTATACGCTCTCTCAAATCATCAAGACACTCGCTGCGATATATTTATATAATTAATGAACTCAGCGCCATTCCTCTTGCATTCACGTCACACTAAACACCGTCCATCTTATATGTCCATTACTCAAAATGAGGAGATTTGTGATTATACTAGAGATATCTTCTCTCTCATACTGCAGATCGATCTACAAACTATCATATACTAGCTTTCTTAGTCTTCATCCTCTATACCACAAACCTCCTTACTTAACTTGTGGGTACATAGCGACAACTCACATACCTCCACTTTTCCTCCCTAAACTAAAAACCCTTTATGTATGCGACTCGCTATAACAAGACTGAGATCACACTCAAACTCTTTATGAACCAAATCGACCAATATACAGACTTGATTTAACCTCGATTTTCACTTCTCTAGAAGTTTTTACGAAATATCTTATCCAACCATCAGCAAAAGAAAGATATTTGCGAAACCATTTGTCTCGCTATTAATCACTCCATCTAGTATGATACTACCTCATAGCTCTTCTCGTTATATAACAAACCACTCTAATTAATCTTCTTCTTCCTTTCTTTACAGTTCTCCCTGAATACCATATAATTGCTTCATCTCTAAAGGCTTATCGTTATAGTAACTAGGGCCATTAATCTTTCTCGTGCTCGTCTCATAGCTAGCAGACTATCATCATATTAAATATTCAAAAGTCTCTTCATATAGAGTCTCGATGAAGTGTGCATAAAGGCATTTGATATCCCCTCAAAACGACTAGTCCAGGTGCGCGGTGAGTGGGGGGGGAATAGACTATCTTGAATAGGAAACATCCACCTTCCACTTTTTCCCTATATTTGGCCATTCTTTAAATGACAGTACTAGTGCCTATTTATATGTCATGACTCCGCCAACTTTGTATCTCATATCTCGTAAATATCACAAAGGTTGTTCTTTTCTTTAAAGGGCTTACAATGTTACTTATTCATATAAATTCTTCCCTCTCTCCCTTCCTACATCTATACCTCACTTCACATGAACACTCGACACATTAAACGTCTCAGCGGATAAATATCACTAAACCCTACACGTGGGATCGCCCTCACCATCCTATCTACCACCTCATATCCAGGTTAGGGAGTGTGTTTGATCTCCTTATGTCCTACGAGACTCAACAACACATGTTTAAACAGTTAACTATATATGCACAGGTTAGGTACCTAATGGAAAACAGATGACCCTCTAACTTTTCTCGTACACTCTTAATTGAAGAAACTAAAGAAATAGTTTGAGGTAATCTTTAGAGAAAATGCCTCAGAAACGCAGGATTCTGTTTTCACTCGGTATTCAATTCAGCAAAATCTGATCCTCCAACACAACCAGCGTCATACACTCTTTCACGTAAAATCTGTGCAAATACATCACAACTATCGAAACCCTATGCATTCCAAAACTTGCTCCATGCTTTACGTAAAACTGGTTTCGTCTCAGTTTATTAAGTTCAACTTTTCCTTTGTTCTGGAAGAAGAGAACTTATTCAAATTATGCAGAAGAAAGGAACACCCTCTCAACGCTCTAATTATTGTCGTCCTATCACTTCTACATCTTTTCTTTCCAAAGATTTGAAAAAGTCTAAAATCTTCTAAATTCATCTCAGATCGCTAGTAAGGCTTCCTAGGTCCTCTGCTCTTCGACACTTCGAATAATCTACTGACAAAAAGCTTTGATTTCAAAACTCCCCTCTTTTGGTCTCTCTCTTCTCTTCTCTCTCTCTCTCTCTCTCTCTCCTCTCTCCTCTCTCTCTCTCTCTCTTCTCTCTCTCTCTTCTCTCTCTCTCTCCTCTCTCTCTCTCTCTCTCCTCTCTCTCTCTCTCTCTCTCTCTCTCTCTCTCTCTCTCTCTCAATTCTTTTCCTGTTGTTCCATAGCAGATAACTTGTAGTCGGTCACCCATCATCTTTTAAAGCTATCTATAGTAGTGTTAATATTCTGTCCCACCAACAACACTCTTTTCCTACTTTTTACCAATGTCACCTTCATCACAACCAAATTTCTATGTCCTCAACTCCACCATTCATTACTCCTTCATTTTTGAAATACCAGTTTCCAATTGCAACATCAATAGCTGATGCTACGAGGGTGAATTTGAATCAACTATTTTCTGATCTTTTCAAATTTCTAATTGGAGATGAAAAAAAACTTGATTGCCTTCAGCAAAGATGGGCACAGTAATCAAAAACTTAAACGTCCTTTAATCGTTAATTGTGTAACGAAAACGTTAATTAACTTCATCAATCGTTAATATGTTATTTTTAAAGAATATAACTTAAGTTACATAACAAGTCTCGAAAAAGTTACCGAGTGATTTTGAGTTTTAAAAGGAAAAACATTTTTTGACTCTGATTTAAATGTGAGCGTACAAATCGGCAAACTCTGCATTAATCTCATGTTTGCAAAATTTACTGTAAACCTTCCTGTCACCAAATTCAACCGGCTAAACTTTGCTTTGATTTGTTCTTGTTATAACTGACCAACATACCGTATGCGTCTTATCAACAATCATGATGAGCTAGAGTAACTTATGATAACTAAACAATAGTTAGAAACCTATCTTTAAAGTAAGATATAATAGTAATACGTTAGATCTAGCTATAACTTAGTTAAATTAACAACACTGAAATAATACTGTTAGTATGATTAGTCAAGTTTTCTAGGATCTTGCTTTTCACCTCTCTTTGAACATTACCTGCTGACTGGTTCGCTTTGTAGATAAGGGGAGAATCCAATTTTTCTTAATTTGAAGCAATTTTGAGGAAAGCCGAAAAGCCGACACGCGTTTTTCTGAATGTCATAAAACGTTGTTATCTGCGGGTGTTTTTTCTGCATGCCTGTCATCACTTTGTTTTTGTGTATTTTTCATGATTCTTTTGGAAAACCTATGTATTTTGGACATTTGTCAAATTAACTCCTTCCCTAACAATCTTTTTTTATTCCGAAAATAGCACTCCTCCCTATGCTCTCTGAGATAATTTACAGTGTGCTCATAATACACTTGTGATCTCAGCTTGAATTACTATAATATTATTTAGGAAAGAAATTTGATTTGACCCCATATCTGAGCAACTGTTGTTTTTCAAAAACTTATTAATTTTGGGTTTTCACAATTGAAAATTTGGGAATAAAATTTTTTTTTCTGAGCATAGTACATACCACACCCGTATTTCTTCTATGCGATCCTACCTTATTTATTGCGAGAGGAAAGTATAGTGTATTTTTTGTATGGTGATAAGTCATTTACTCTATTTTATTAGCCTATAACTGACTCCACCGCCCCACAGTGTAGTGCTTGTCTGCATAATGGTGAGAGATGTGTTTCTCTCTGTAGTAATTGCAGATCAATGTATTCTTCACCAACCAATATAAGGAAAGAGAAAATTAACATCATCTTCTTCTTCGGAATATCTTTCTCTATCAACCCTCAACTTTTTCTTTTTGGTTGAGACACTCTCCAATCGTGCGTGGTCACAAGTCTCACATGTGAAATCTCACAAACTCCTGTTTAGCGATCCATACAAACATGACATTGACTCTCATCTGCTTTTCAGCGCTAGGTTAGGTCTATTATAACGCCAATGAAAATTTGATGTAAAACGGGTTAGGTTAGAGTTAGGTTAGGTTTAGGTTAGCGTAGGTATAGGTTTAGGTTTAGAGAAATTAATGTTAGGTCTAGGTTAGGTCTAGGTTAGGTTAGCGTTAGGTAAGGGTTAGGTTAGGTTTTTACGTTAGCATATATGCTAAAGTTGAGGTGGTCAATGAGGTGTGATAAGGTATATAGCAGTCTCAATACTTTCGACTTCTATTCCCAAAAAAATCTGTTTCTTTCCGGAAAAGTTGAAATACTTGAGAGTATTTTTTTCCATTACCAATCCTATTAACATAAACCAAATAGGTTAGGCAGTTTATATGGTGCAGGTCCGTGTGAGATATAATATATCACATGTTTGTCTCTACTATATAAGAGTCTATTATTCTGTGGCCTCTCTCAATATTGATTATACGTCCTCAAAAAAGATACATTACTCTTTAATCTATTGTAATCACCCTCTAAAAAAATTCTGTTTATAACAATTTGCTCTCCCAAAAACAATTTCTCCTACATCATCTTATTCTCGTCTGCAAAAAAAAAATGTATATAAAAATAATGTAAACTTATACAGTGTATTCTACTCTGTACCCTTAAACCAATAATTGCTGATTGGCACTCTGCTACAGGGCAAATTGTCTTGGTGAGAACAGCATCCGTGCCTTTTCTGTTATTCACCAAATAATAAAAATACAAATGGTTTTATCAAAGCAGACTTCCGTTGATAATATCACCCTTCCGTTGCCTTACTACATCGCAAACTAGTGTAGGCGTTCTTTTCATAAAAGTCTATCCACCACACTGTTTGTCGTACAGATATATTTGAGAGGTCTGTACACGCCATTGTAACCCCTACGGAGAAAATATCTCATAGGTTCTACTTAAAATTTAAAATTTATATTAAGTTAACTTTTAAAATCGATATATTTAGACGTATTATTTTCTAATTCATCAGCACAGATTTCTATGATAAAAAAATTGTACGACTTACGAACAAGTTTCACCTTTCAAGATTAGGTTTTTTCACATAAAAAACATGAAATAATTATCACCCAATACAATAGAGATTGATCATAACGACAATACCAATATAATAATAAAACACTCCTAAAAATAATACGTCAGTTTTAGATAAGCTCAGAAAATAATAATAGCGGTTTACTTATATATTATTATTAAGTATAAATGATGAAAGTATAGCGAATTTAACCGAGGGTTCTGAGGGAATTACAAAACTGGAGAGCTTATAGTAGAAGATTGGAAATATTTTAATACCTATGAGTGATCAATATATGTTTTCGATAATTTTTATTATCTCAATAAAATACATAATAATACTATTGATATAATATATATGTAGATCAATAGGACGTGATTACATTAATTACGTATTAACATACCCTACATCCACCCCACGATAAATATAAAAATATACGGTTAAAGTTCAATTGTTCTCTCTTCTGGAATGGAGAAATAAATATTAAACAAATAGAAAGATATATTATATTATTAAAATTAGAAATCACAGAGCGAGATCGTTAACAACAAATCAGAAAATAGAAGATGTTTTATTATACAGTATAATATTAATGACTAATAAAACAACCCCAACCACCATAACACCCATTCCTATGTAACAAAGGCATTCCATAAAAATACGATTTTGTATATGTACATTTTATTAGATTACTATGCTAACACTTTAAAATGAGATTTCTTTTCAATTATTTCAACTATCAATCTTATATGATTTTAAATTGCTTTTTAAATTGTTGATTTATTGAGTTAAATATGAAAAATGTGTAACTAAACAATGAATACCAATTAAAGGTTATGTAATTGAATCATAGCTAGAGATGATGGCGTGAATGCATATGTCAAGGCCTGCTCTCTGAAGCGCCACGCTCAAAATAGCGTTTAGCCTCTCGCGTATACCTAGAGCTACTAGGTGCCGTTATATATATATATGTAGCCTAATTATAAGTTCGCGACGCAAGTGACGAGTATAAGGTTTACATATAATTTAATAATACTATATATAATTAAAAGTAATTAAACTTATATTTATATTAATATATATATATATTCATACTTGGTATAGTTAAATGATATATATATTATATATACTATTAAATAATACTAATAATATATATATAATATATATATATACTATAATATATATATATAAATATATATATTATATATATAATATATATTATATATATATAGATATATATATATATTATATATATATATATAATTATTAATAATATATATATATTAATTAATTATAATATACTAAATATATATATATTAATATATTATATAATGACAATTGATATTCCTACGATGAAATAAATTATGAGGTAATTATATAATATAATAAGGATTTATATGGGATCTTGAGGTAGTAAATTTTATAAACTTAATATTTGTGATCTAAATTTTTCGAAGGATATTAAATATAAATAAGAAATTACGCGTTATAGGCACCGCTTAGCAGCATAGAGAGCATTATTGTATATATAGTAGAGTCGCATTATATAGCAGGCGTGATATATCAATATACTATACATACTTATATGCAATGACTATCACGGTACAGTAACTACTGCATGTATATATATGTAGTCGTATACCCTATATAATCTACAAACATTATTAATATAATTTACTTCATTTAACTTCTAAATTAAGATTTATATCACATAATGAAGAAGAGAAATACAGGTGATTAGAGTGACGAGAATGAAGAAGAATAATTTTGTATAATATAAGATACGACACAAAAAGAGATACGTCACGATCTAGTCCACTATATTAGAGCATCGTCATTACATAACAGCAGCAAACATAAATACGCGTAGCAGCTGCAACACGGGAGTAATCGTCACCACGGCCTGACACCGGCCTCGGCTCAGGCACCGTCAGGAAGAAGAAAGCACCTTCGTCAGGAAGTCGGTGCATTCTCATCATCACAACCCTCTTCCTTACTGCATCGAACTCAAATATGTAAAAATATTGATAATACACAAACTCAAGCCCTCTCCTAGTTTGGTATTACGTACAAACTTCTCATAGGCACCTAAAATTAGCGATATTATATACAGCACGTGCCTTATTTTTTATTTTACGGATTATTTTTTAATCCATTACTTTGATTCAATTTAGATATCTTTCCCTATTTTCCACTTAGTTGCATAAATCTCACTATTCTTATACACTAACATCTACTTTATTGCATTATTAATATACACTCTAATGTTGAAGAGCAAATCGAATAATTTAATAAGAGATTAATAATTGAAGATTTCTATATTTATTTCCCATTATTGATAACTATGGATGATATTTGGTTTTATTACGATGAAGTTAATGGGCAGAGATTAAATCAAGACAGTATTAACCAGGGCAAGATGCAAGCTTAGAATCACAAGTTTTAGGAAAGGTTATTTCCTACTCTTTCTTATCTATCTTTACTTTCTAAAGTCTTTCCCAATTGCAACAAAATTGCGTATCTATCTTAATAATTTCTAAGTATTAATATATATATGTACATTTTTAGGTGGGGTGAAAATTTGAGCTCCAGTCCGGAAGCAAAATTGACCCCTCTCCCCCAAATAAACCCGTTGTAATTATTTGTTAGACAGTTTATTAAAATTAGTGATATTAATAATAATATTAAAATTTTGACACATCCTAAATATATTTAAAAGTACTTTACACTACCTATATAATTTCCTCCTGTAGGTTGAATATAATTTATGACTGAAAAGAACTTGTTTTAAAAAAGTATTATGTATTACCCAATAAAATTATACCCTATTAAATATATGGTAACCTTATCACGTTAAATACAGTATGATAACCCCTGTAATAAACGTTCCACCCTCGTCGGCTTGCGCGCGAGTAATTATGCTATATAAACAATTTAGGCCACCCCTGTGTCTAGTAGAGACTCAGATCGAGGAGCGAGTCTTATTATGAACCCCGGGCGGCGCCTTCAGAAGCGGCCCGCCATGCATTCACGCCACTCCTTGTCGTCGCCTCGAATCATAATCTCTTGATGTGAGTAAAGCAATTGTAAATAGCTCTATACCGCTCTCTCGATATCTCTATTTAACTCGAGTTCTAAATTTACAGCACACATGTAATACGGACAATTAACACTACAATAGGATAGCAAAGATTCTTATTTTAGAATAATAGAAAAAATCCTCCAATTTAAGCCGACTTAACATTACTAAGGAAATGTTTGATTATCCAACAATACTAGTATTTAATAACATTATTTAGATACAGGCACTATTTCCCAATCTGCTTGGTTAAATTTATGTCCATAACATCTTAAACACAAAACACAATTATATTTAAGATAGATGCCTTCAGAAAAACAATCAACTATTTCAACGTTTTTCAACTTCTATTTCAATTTTCAACACATGATTATATCCATTGGTGACACCCTTCCTTGAAAAGAAATGGACCCCATTAAATCACAACATATCTCAGAAGGTCCCTTGATTTCCAAGAATACAAAACATTCTTTCAAAAATTTAAAAATAATATATTTCAAAAGTATAGACATAATAACATACACATACCTTTCCCTTGCCATCGGTCTGGTAAATCTCCTTCTGTATCGTTTTAGGAGGTTCATAGATCCAAAAAGAGTTAGTGTTTTCAAATTTTTTCTGATAATAAATTATCAAAGGAATAAATAACAATGAACAAATGAAAAGAAGTTGGATGTTACTGTGTCTAACGAGGAAATAAAAATGAAAGTTGTGAGTTTTTGTTCATATACATCAAAGTTACTATTTATAATTTATTTCTTGATATTTTAATATATTCTCTGAAATGTAATATAGAAGGTATTTACATTTTATATTATTATCGTTTATTACGATAGTGATACTAATAAATAATATATTGTCAGGAATCCTTAGTTACTGTATATATAGTATATATATACTATATACGCGTACTCTACTAAGTAATGTTTAAGTAATATATACTCAGTGTATATAGTATATAAACGAAGTTAATGGATCGATGATACCTATATACTAAATATATATATATACTATATTTATATATATGATACTAAATAGTAATTTATATATATATATATATATATATATATATATATATATAATATATATAATATATAATATATTATATAGCTATATATATATATACTATATTTATATTATATATATAGTATATATGATATATAGTATATATATATAATATATACTATATATGTATATTACTAATATATAATTATATATATATATATATATATATAATAGTATATAAATGCTTGGAATTATATAAGGAGGAAAAAAGAAATACTTAAAAGGTGCACATACAAAGGAGAAAACAAGAGGTAAATGAACACGTTTGGAAGGAGGATGAATGAGGACAGACAAGGGAATAGAAGCTCTTCTGGAAGGAAGCGAAGCGCGAAAGGTTAAGAAAAAAATTAGGAAAAGATAAAAAGAATAAAAGAGGGAAATTCTTCACCTTAGAAAAGAAAAATAAAATTGGGACAAATAGGGATGGTGCTTTTGTAACTGACGAAATATGGATGTGAGGGGAGTGTGGGAAAGAACACTTCGAAAATCTTCACAATATTAAACAGTCAATGATGAGGTGTTAGTGAATGTGTTGTGGGTTTGGATGGTACAAGAAGGAATAGGTATGGGGATGAGGTTATTAATGAGAAGGTAATGGGGTAGAGTGAGAAAGTTGAAAGATGGTAAATACTGAGCGGTCATAGAGGCTGAAATTACTGGTGAAACTTGACCAAGAGAGGAGGCGAGATGGTGATTGATTGGATTTGGAAGTTGTTGGTAATAAAGCGTTTATGGAAGGGTATAGTTCCAAGGGATTGGAGGAGAGCGGTAATAGTACCCTGTATAAGGGTAAGGGAGAAAAGGGGGAACTGTAGAACTTATTAGGGGAATTAGTTTATTGAGAGTGTTGTAGGGAAGGTATATGCTGGCATTTTGGTCGAAAGAGTTGCGTCGAGTTGACTGAAGGACTGATTGGTGCGTTTAGAAGGTGCGTTTAGGAGTGGGTAGAGGATGTGTGGATCAAATCTTTACATTAAAACAAATGATTGAGAAAATGAGGGAGAAGAAGAAATAGAATTATAATTTAGGTTTTATGGATTTGCCAGCGTATGATAGAGTTAAAAGGGAAGCTTTATGGCCGGTATTAGTGGATATATGGTGCTGGTGTAGGCTTCTGAATGGAATCAAAGAGTATGTATGACCGATAGTGAAGCGTGTGTAGGAATAAATGGTGTGGTCAATGGTGATTGGTTTAGTTTGAAGTAGAGGAGTGAGACAGGGTTGTGTTAATTGTCTCCTTGGTTATTCAAAATATTGTATACGTGGAATGGGGTTATGCAAAAAATTCCGAGGTGGTGATGGCATCGGAAATGGTGTTAGAATGATGGAGATGGAGATGAGTGGAGGGTGGCCCTACCTACCTATTATAATGCGGATGATGGTAACTGCTGGGCGAATCTGAAGCGAGTTTAGAGGATTGGTAGAGAGATTTGGCTGGGTAAAGATGTAAAAGGAGGGGTTTTGACAAGTAAAACGTAGATAAGAGTAAGGTTTGGTTGTGAGTGAGGACAGTTCCTCGCAGCTGTGTGTAGTCTAGTATATAGATATGAGGTCTCAGTGTAGGATACAAGTCGCTCCTGAGTTTCAGCATGAATATAGGTGATGTATGGGATGAGCAGGTACGGATGATTCGCAAGAGGATCAGTGGCAGGAAGCTTTGTGAATGGCATAGGAGAGTTATGCTGGTGGCAATTAAAAGTTGGAGATGAATGTAAGCGGAGAATGGGTGAGACTAGGTAAGTCTTGGAGTGCGCTACGCGGTGTGTCTTACATGAAGTATCGCCCTTTGCTGTTTACACTCACATTGTTCGTTACGTTGATATGGTGTAGGATGAGGAGAGCTTGATGGAGTCTGGCAATATCCCTGGGAAGAAGTATATGATTCTCACGTGTCAAACTTGTTGTTCATATGGTAGACAAATCTTCAATAGTATAGACCTCAGGTGTTGAAAAGAATAAATTAAAATGAGGTGTAAATAGAACGGTATTTAGTAGAGCTCCTTTGTTGTGTGTGTGATGAGAAAGCGGAGTAAACGGAGGAGAATTTAATTATGAACAGTTGTTTGAGATGGTTTGGTCACATGTGGAAAGGATGGATGAATGATAAGCGTTGGTTAAGCGGAGTTATAGTGGTGAGTGTGTTGGGAACCGACCGCTGGGAGACCGAAGAGAAGAGAAAGTGGAGCGAGTCGGTGAACGAATGTCTGAGGACGCTAAGAAAATGTGAGTCTTTGGTCAGATGGCTAGATATAAATTGGTGCATGATAGGCATATGACGAATGGCTGGGTGTCTCTGTGTATATATGAGGGGCAGTGGAGTTTGTGGCACACAATAGAGCCAGGGAGAATGAATAACTCCTTTATCATTTGCGTATTTACCGCTCATATCGTGCGGGTGTCTCAGTTGGCGGTCGCCACGAGATGTAAACTCTAGGGTGTGGATTTTCTGTGTCTCTGTTGAAAGTTTTTCACTAATTTAATTGTGTAGATTGTGTGAGGGGCGCGGTAAGAGCTAGAGTCTTGATCTTATATATCGACATCTTGTCAATAGAATAAAATACTCTCCTACTGCTTATCCTTTTTTCCTCGGCGATGCTTGTAGCGCACCTTACTGTAAATCTTTCTTTTGATGATATATCATTAGTGATATGAGAAAGGCTGTAATATAAAGTGATGGTACCATCAATGACTTTTATAGTTTATGTTGGTTTGAGTTGTTTTAGTATATATATATATATCTCGCGAACTATCCAAGTATTATTGTTATTAATAGTATATATATAGTATATATAAGGGATATATAACGAAAGTAGATTATAGGATCGAGACTACTATGAGCGAGTCCCCTTATTTTGGATTACTACGTACCGATATCAGTAATTATTCGAAGCTCATAGAGTCGAGCTTCAGATATATCGATCTATACACTTAAAATAGTCCTAGGATAGTTAAAGTGATTATATGACGTACCTACATTTACGTCATACGATATATATTTACCTCAGTGAGAGGTAGTGACCTAGACCTCCTCGGGTAAAATCACAACATTTGAAAATATTAACGTAATATAATAAAATATATATTATCATAAAAGGCTGATTTCCTCTTACGTTAGATTACGTTGCAAGAAACTTATATATAAAACGCTATCTTTTTTTAAATCTTATATTCGGGATAATATATGTGATATAAAAATAATTTTTATTTTACTGAGTTATCTTTCTATTATTATATTAAATATAGTTATTTATTATTTATATCTATAGAGTGAACTATCAAGATAAAATAGTAATATTAGGAATATACTAAGTATACTATCTAGCTCACTCATGATATCTGATTGGGGTTCTTTGAGTTCAGTTTTCGTAACGATAATGATTTCAGTATTATTACAAACTAGGACTGAAGATGACCCTAAATAGATACGAGCAACTAATCTTTCTAGGAAATATAATTTTATAGAGTCTCGGCTCCGGAATACTTCATCCAAATGAAGAAAATGTTAAACACTTTTCATACTTTCAGATCTTTATAAAAGAGAGGTAGTATTTAGGACACACACACTTTTTATATATATGTATTGTTTTTTTATTTCTAAGTTTGATTAAGGAGAATTGCATTAGGCTAGTAAATAATTGTTTAAACAAAACTTTGATTGCACTCTCATAAACAAGTTAAATTCATTACCATTTTTTATAGTATATTATTAATATATTTAACATATATGTTTACTGATGAAAAATTTCTAAAAAAGGAAAAACACTTTGACTGTGCGAATTCTACTGATTATAGTGGAAATATATTATTGTGTTGTCACAGAATAAAATATTATCAATGTATTTAATAAAACTTTGTTGTGATTATTGTTATGTAAGGAAGAAGATCCAATCGAGAACGTTATATTAATTATCGCATATTTTTGCGAGCGTCCGAGCACGACAGTCGATCTTGGCCAAACATATATTTAGGGTATTGAATTGAAAACTAATAATATTTTTACTCATTAATTTTTAAACAACTGTGTATAAAGAAAAATTAATATTTATATTGAAAAAATACTCATTGTACTCTCCAGTGTGAAAACCAGCGTATCTTAAATATTATGTAACCCTTATAATACATAATATTATCAACTCGGCACCATAAACTACTGATAGAGAGTGAGAGTGATTATAAGGACAATTTATGTTTTAAGAAGTGATACTACTATAAGGATCATAGTAAATTCATCCCATCAATATCTCTTAAATGTTTTATTATTATATATATATATCTCTTAAAATTTATTCTATTGTATTTTCTTATAAAGAGAGAGAAACAATTTTTATATTGTTTAAGTGCAACTACTTTGCGTTATGCGTACATTAATGTTTCCGCGCGGCTTAAAAGCAGTCGCGCCTCATTTAAGTACATCATAATATAATACGAAATTTATCGCATTAGGATTCATATGTCTAGGGACCTCACGAGCCTGAGGATCGCTTTGTGTGCTATAAGTGTGAGTTGCTTACAGAATTTAAGAGCAAATAGCTGGTGCTAGTTCAGTGTGTATAGGTAGGCGATATCAAACACTTGAGTTGCGTGAGATCTCGTCTGAAAAGTCGATATATATGTGAGTATTGCAATATGCCTCATTAATGGATGATCTAAACTGATCTATGACATTCTTCGAATTTGTTCTTCCATTCTATGGTATATAAGTTGTATTTTATGAGCACTCCGATCACCATAACATTTGTAGAGAGTGCTTGTCAAAGATGTTGAGTAAGTGTCGCATCAAAGGCTTTCTATCACTCTGAATACGATCTCGACTTTTGTGATGAGAAAGTGACCTCATAATAATCAGGTTTTGAGAAAATATATATATAAGAGAGTAGAGGTATATAGTCTTATAAAGATGATTAACTGGGTAGAAATGAGAGGTTGGATACGCAGTTTGAATTATTCTCTTATATATGTATGTGCGAGTGTGAGGAGAGCTTATAACATCTTTCTCTCATGAAGTCGTTGCATTCATAGAGAGGCCTAGCTATTTTGTTTGGGATGAATTCGATAGAACTTTTAAAGGAGGCAAGGAGGGTGCTCTTCTCGCCACGGTCTCAATACTCATGAGATGTAGAGAACTGATATGTCGCATAGGAAATATATGACTATACGAATAGAGAAAACTTAGATCATGGAAGGCACCTGGAAGAGAAAGTACCATGGGTGCTATTCGTTTGCCAACGCCATGATTAACACACTTCCAAATATCATGAATCTTCCCCGATTATGTGAGAGCACCATATTGTTGATTGAGTGCATTTATAAAAAAACAGGTTGAGAGTCCAGAATCAGGTCGAAATCGACGAGATACAATATGATAATTATTTGAGGAGTTTAAGTTCGATCACTAAATTCTCGCCTTAAACCGAGAGGTCTCTGACATTGAGTAGTATAGAAGATATACGAATATTAAAAGTGGGGATTGATGACACAATCCATTTGTATTTATCCCATATGCTCACTGAAGTGTCAAATGCGGCAGATTTGTTTGAACGTTTTCGTCACATTTTACGTGAGCAACACGTACTTGTTTTTTTTTAGTCGATGCAATTGTGAGAATAAGTATGCTGAAAATGGGATTACGTATGGAGGTCAACCGAATGGAGAGGAAATGGGAGGAGATTAAGTGATCCTACTAGACAAGAGTCAGCGTACTTTAATAGTTTTCATAAAATCGTAGTTGATGAGGGGTATGTAACTCCTCAGCGCAGCATTTGGGTGGTTCTTTAGCTATGCGCTGATTGAATTTTGATTAGTCAATGCACTGTTGTATTCAGAGACGCGTATCTTCCAAGAGTCTTCTGATGGCTGACGATACTCGTATTGTGGACAAGATAATAATAAGATATATAAGTTCTTGATGTAAGGGCGAAGGAAGAGCGTTAATTCCAGGATAGACATCTGAGTGAATATATTGTTAACACAATTGTTGGTATACATAGATAACGCGGGGGATTTATCTTGGCCATTATTGTGGGTGAGGCAGGAAAGAGGTGAGTGAAAACGCTGATTAACATCTCCGCTAGATTGACGTTGTGAGAAAGACTCTCTCGTTAAGAGGTGTGAAAGTTACTCTTGAGAAAGTGTAAGTACTCTTCCTTCGTGTGGTGAGTGAGAGACAAAGACTAGGCGAGAGAATGAATCGAGATGTAGGAGCACATGGTGATGTAAACTCAGAGCGATGGCACAGTTGGGGAGAGAGAGCATAGCGTGGTCCGACAAGACAAGTTTGGATCGAGGCTCAACCCCTAGTTAGTCATGGTGCGAGAGAGAACACTAGGTGCGGCTGTATAGACCAGGAGAGGTGACGTTGCTGGTGCCGAGAGACTGGAGGTGAATGTCTCTGAGGTGTTCCTGACTTAGTGAGAGACGGGGAAAAACAGATAATATGTATACTAATATATGTGAGGTTTATCACTCTATCAGTGCACACAAAGACTGGACATATTATTTATACCTTCCAACATTGAACTCTCGAATATGGCAATAAAAGAATTGTAGGCTGATAGTGAAGAGTTATCAAGGAGTTCGTAAAAACTAGGCACTTTAGCCTTTGGCTTGAGTTACCGTGTGTATTTAAGTTTTGTCTTATAGATAATCTATTGAGGGATGCTGGCCGTGTCCACACATATCACCTATAAATATACTTAGTGATATAAAGTAGTACTGCTCACATATTAGATGTCAGACTACTTATACCATTTAACAAGTTATGGTATTATGTGAGTTATAGCATTTGGAAGTAGAAAATTAGGAAGAGTTGTGGCAAGTTTTGTATAGAGTTGATAGTCTTTTAGATTTCATAAAGGTCAGTCTTCTTTTTATTTTTCTTCTGTAGTTGACCGAAAGAGACTTATCTTCTGGATGGTGTATATTTGTTTATATTTATTATTATTATCATGTGAGAATAAAATAAATGCAGTTATTTAGCAATAAACCTCACATAGGTGAGATGAAACGTGCAGAATATAATAACCATTACATTTCCCGTAAGATAAAATTATTTAAGATAGAAAAGCTAACTTTCTTCGAGAGAAAAGAGGTTCTAGTAGGAAATTTTTAGGATGTCTTTTCTGAAAGGGAGTACAATTCTCACTCACTCACTCCCCATTTGAGAATATAAATATGAGAGTATTAAATATCTACCGAGATAGTATGAGAGATGTACTTGAAGGAATTCAGTCAATTTTGCTAAGTAGATATTTTTGAGTAAAGAATTTTATTTGTAATTAGAAAGTGAAAAAGTAAATAGAATTGTTCTTCCATGCTATGCATAGAAAATGATGAACTGGTTATGAAATCTTCTACTTATTCCGTAAAATAAATTAGAAGACTTTACTACAAATTATGAGTTCCATTATGCGTTCAAAATAGACAGCCATGCCATTTCTTATCAAACCCAAATAGCATAGAAAACATTATTCAAAAAAGTAAGAAAGTAAGTAGTGTGTACATGTGTGAGTATTCGTACTTTTTCGAAATTAGTCCTTATGGCCCGATATTAGAATTGAGGATAATTACCTAATTGTCAGGCTCTATGTGTTGCTTATCCCTCACAGTAATGAAATAATTTAGGTAATTGCCTGTATAATTTTTAACAGATCTTTGAATGCTGAGGAAATTGTTGAGTACATATATCTTTTTTTAGTTTATTTGCATATTGTTTTAAGGAGTATACTGTATAACTCCCGTAACATATAAGACCTCCTAAGGTGGAATTCATGGAACAGTATATAATCGTTTGGCAATCAAAACTATGGATCAGTATATCAAGCAAATCAGGTATTGATAGCTCTCGTAAAACATCAGCTTTTGCTGCTTCTGAGTTTATTCCTTCAGTATGTGTAACGGGTAAGAGATATCGAAAAACAATACGAGGGAGAATATAACCATTTTCTATCTGTATCTGAAACGAGAGGTCTACTATCAAGGGTTAATTTATATATATGCTGCTGGTTTCATCATGTTCGATACGCTGAGATTGTTAAGTAAAATTTGAAAAGGACAACGCCTACACATAATAATCAAGGATAGATCATTCTCTGCGAGTCTTCAATGTTAGCGTTGACTCTTTCTGCACATCGCAAAGGAAACAGATACATGAAATAAAAATTGATATATGGAGCACTAGAAGTATAAAAAGTAATTTGTTTTTTCGCTGGGTATTTATCTTTCATACGCACACATCAACATAATATAATTGTTATAATGGTGTGTAAGAAAATCCTCACTAACCACAAATATTGGATTGGTGCGGTCTTAGATCAATATTATGAGAGTCTCTAAATCGCCACACTCTCCACTCGCGCAAGAATCTATAGTATATTAGTTTTAATTTTATAGTCGCCTTATTGTCACCATGACACTTGCATAGGGCCGAAACTTGGCTGCGGAATAATACTTGACGTTTAATTGAGTTTTATTACCAGAGAAAGAATAAAGAGACAAGATTTTGGTCTACCATCTTGAAGAGAGAGAGATAGAGCTATAGAATTGAATCCCGGTGTTGCATAATGAAAGAGAGCAATATTGGCGTCATGTCAGAGTGTGACATTAGAAAATTAGTTTAAGGTTTTGCGAGCTATGAAAATATTTATTAATCCGTTGAAGCTCAGATCAATGCTAGCTCGTGCTTCTTCTTATATGTTTTTCTCGTTTGTAATTGTACTGGAGATAAGTATAGGCCTTATATATCTATATACAGAGCGCGAACGTACGATATCGCAAGGTTCGTTATCTTGTAAGGCTATATATATCGGGAGGATGGACCAACTTAGGCTAACGAAGGGTGCTTATGTTTTTCGCTTGTTATGATAATGTGTGATGTGCGTGTTGCACGAGCAAAACATCATAGCAATAAGTCGTTTTTAATTGATCGTTCAGACATATTATCCTTACGGTGGACCACGAAAATCAATTTTGTGTGGTGTTCTGGTGTAATGTTTTGGCTTTCTCGATGATATAGTCTATGGCTCACTAGAGCTTGTGTAAATTCGTGTCTCCTAAGTAATGGCACTGTCTTGTGTACCATGCAGAGATGACAGCGCGAGATTACTACTGAATAAACTAGATCTGCTTGGCTCTAGTTCCCTGTTGACATCTCAATGGTCTACACGTGATAATTTCGTTTAGCTCTCCGTCGTTTGACTGCCTCGAGTGCTTTGCTCTTTATTTAACACTGGTGTAGTTTTTGCGTGTCGTAGGTGTTATGGTGGGACATATTCAATTATTGGTTGTACTATCATTATACAGAACATACTTTAGTAAATGCATATACTCTTAGTGCTTTTTCTTGTATAAATCTATATCTTAGCGATATGTTTCTACTTGAGCTTCATTCTCGCCCTAGTTTGATTCGAATCCTCCACGTAATTGGAGGTGCAGGTAAATAGCGCCTCTGTGAATTTTGCCCCATTGAATCTTTAACGCTAGAGCGGTTCTGAAATATACGTTTCGATCAGATGAAATAGGTTCATTGTAAATTAAGTCCTCTGCAGGAATCTTAAAATGCATGTAAACTTTCCATGTTGAAGAATTGTGTTAAGGAGCCAACCCAATTTGGCTGCTTTTTCTCAATGTTAGATCGATACAAGATAATCTCGGATAATATTATAGGCCATGTCCCCACAGTATATCTGTGTTGTGTGTATCAGACTTCACGATACTGTCGACATCTGTTGGAAGCTGATCTCGAGAGAGTGTGAACATAATATCTTCGCTCTTTTTTCTCTCGTAGGTTATAATTATAGGCTATTAACGAGGGTCGTATTCCAAAGATGATAAAGTTGCATTCCCTTCCAAGAATAAATCACTTCATTAACTGCGGTTCATTGCTGTTGGCTGAAATGGACATAAGTGGGCTCACGTCTTCGAATGCTGACTCCCGCAATAGCATTTTCGCTTGTATGGAATCGCGAAAATCTATTCCTGGGACATCCTTCATCCTTCTCAGTTTGGATTAGGCTTGCATTATTCATAGTTCTCGTCTTTGTTCTTGAACAGGACAATATAACCTTCTATTCAAATCACGATCCTATCCATCATAACTGACTGTTTAGCGCTATTGAAAGACCTCGGTTAATTGAACATCAGAACTTGCTTCGAAATCAAAAGTTTTTATTACTCATGTGCATTATAGACTAAGCTACGAACTTAGTCATATCTGAAGTAGCTTAGTCCTTTCATTGGATTTAAATGATTGTATCCGTATATTTAATATTCACACTTCAACTCTGAGTGTCATGACTAATTGTGTTTATTATGTTTGTGCCCTCAGTAGACTTCGACGCGTACTATCACCACCTTATATGAATCGTAATTAATTAAATTGTATAAATAAAGGGTCGAGACAGTGGTGCTGAGAAAAACTCATTTTGGCCAAAGTTGATAAAAACACTTTAAACCTGAGAGTTGTCTTAATAGTGTTTCATTAAGATAGGGATCAGGATTTTAATATTCTTGAACTGATGTAAGGAAATTGATTTTTATATTTTTAGTTTCAACTCCCAAATTCCTAATAAATGAAGTATCGTTGACGGTAATCCCATTATACAGTTAGTTCGGTGGAAAGATCTCAATGTACTTCACGTACTCTTAAATATTATTATTTTCAAGGTAAAATACCTAGAAACCACATAATTTTAAGGTTTGCAAACTGCTCTCATGTGAATATATTTTAGTTCATCCTTATCGAGTTTGATTGACAATGAAATATTGCCTTATAAAAGATTAAGCCAATGTCTAGTC
This sequence comes from Trachelipus rathkii, assembly GCA_015478945.1. Taxonomy (NCBI): domain Eukaryota; kingdom Metazoa; phylum Arthropoda; class Malacostraca; order Isopoda; family Trachelipodidae; genus Trachelipus; species Trachelipus rathkii. The sequence goes on along the minus strand of JABUQX010020469.1, from coordinate 33,142 downwards.
CCTAAATAAAGAAGTACAATGTTAAACAAATCTTCTACCATTTTATAAAGTGTGTTTTGCTATTTTAGCAATAGATCGATCATCGTCTTTTTGGAATAATCAGTGAAATTATACTTTAGCTCCGAAATATATGTAATAAACCTTATTGCCACGTTCTTTTGTCAGTGTGAATAAAATTTCACTCTTATCGAGGAAATATAACGCTGAGGTCCAAAATTTCGTGTCTTTTTGCTCTACTTCATCTCGATTTCGTGCCGCGAGAATAATCTTTATATTTCAAGGTTCGCTAAGTATATATATAATGTACAAGAGAAAAATATGCAGCAAGTGAAATTCATGGTTAAATAATATATAATAAGATGATGATCGATCGGAGTTAAGGTAATAATATGTGATATATGTAAAACTTACATAATCAAAATCTTATAAATCATCACGGTCAGTTTAATAAATTCGATAAGGATCTTTTATCTTACTTTACGATATTGAATGAGAACTGGTATTACGTTAAGAACTCGCAAACTAATAACGGCACTACAAGAGTAATATCATTCAGAGGAAGTCTCTGAGGTTGATATTTATTTCAGCTAATGCAAAATGAAATATTACCACTTGACTCTCATAAAAATGTTTTTAATTTAATACAGCAGTCTTTTAAGTAAATACAAAATTTTTGCAATTACTCATTATATTATCTGGTTATGAGACTGGTAGTGTCATTTATTAAAACGGTAAAAAATGATATCTCTTACTAAATAACTATAATAAAAATTAATACTCGATATATTCGTTAAGAGTTAAGGCTAATTTGTTTCGGTTAAGTGTTATGCTCATAGGTATAATAAATAATCTACTTATATTTCTTCAATTTTAATCCTAGTTCAAATACTTCATGATAGTTAGCTATATATTATAAATATACTTTAGGACGTTGAAATATATAATAGTTAGATAACTGAAACTGTGAACCATATTTCACCTTATACTTTAATGCTACCTAAATAATCTTATCCAAAGTTTAAAATCACATTCTGTTCGATCAAAGTTTTTTAATAATTTACGCTGAAGAGGTTGTGCTCAGATCTTAGCGAAGTTCCGCAAGAATCACCAGCCCTGTTATTAATTAGATTGAAAGATCGTGATAAATTTTATTCATAAAACAATGAGCAAAGTTTTCAATAACTTTGCGATTAATTAATAGGGAATGGTTCGCTTCGTTATCTCAACTATAAAATAAAAACGGTTTTCATCACCCTGTATCCTATCTATCATATAAAGAATACATTTATTTGCATAAAAAATTATTTTATACCTCGCGCTTATCAGGCAGAAGACACGATTCCATTCGAAAATTTTGGTAACTTAATGATATGAGATAATAACTACGTCATCGTAAAGGATATTCGGGCTTCTGGAAAAATAGAGCGTGATAACTGCCACTAAGAAACATATCGGTATTCACCCAACTATTCATACTATTTCATCATTGTAACTGTCCGTTGATTTGACTGAGTTTGTGATCTCTGTGTTCTTAACATTTTTCTTTTTTCTGCCTTTCTTTATATACTGTTTAATTATTGGTGTTTTCTATTTTAAATGTAATCCAACGCCAACTGTAAAAATCTCCAAGAAAATCTTTTGGTGGAGCGTTTTGTCTAGATACACTCTCTTATCTGTCAGTAGACCATATTGATTTGCTTTTTCTCATCTCTAGAGAGAGTATAGAGATCTCTGATCCATTTCTCCTGTGATTTAACTATTTCACAATACTGTGTGAAGGTATTTATTTTTATCATTTATAGCTATGGCTAGGTCACATGGAATGTTTTCAACCAAAAGAGAAAGACAAACCTATTGAGGGTTTTAACAATATTACTCTTACCGTGAAATTAAATATTTCATTTCTGTGTTTCATGTCTCACCCCTTGGTAAATCTTGGTCTCCTATTAAACTATTGAACATTCTTCTCACTGCGGATAAACTATGTATAATGCGTCTAAACCCGAAAGTAGTTTTCCTCTCTGGAGTTATTAATTTGAGAGGGTCTGAGAAGTGGTGAGGGTGTATTACAACACCAGTAAATGAATATAACGAAAAAAAAAGTTTCTAATGTTACTGAGAAGATTTTGGAATTTGTATGAGATATCATTTACATGCAAGATTTTTATATTAAAAAATATAACTTCTATTATTATCTATATTCTCGCTAAACTGGGTGTTTCTTAATAGTAGCTTATATACTAGGGTGCTCACTAAAAAACCTCCAGTTCACCTAGCTTGACATTATTCGACGCAGGAACACAAAATTTTAACACAACCGGCCATCATTCGTACTCTTTCCGCTTTACACTGTATATATTAAAGATATCACAGGGACTGAGTAAACGGAACAGGGGGATCGGTGGCTGGTAGACCCGGGGAATCGGTGCGGATCATGGACTGTGCGCGTGTGCGTGATCTGGGCGGGGGTCAGTTTTCTCGTATGAAAATATTAGCTATTGAGGAAATCTGGGGATGTAACTCTCATATCCCGAATCCGTCGCCCCGTCCGTATCTCCGCCGCCGTTCCAGATCCGCCGAAGTCGCCTTACGTTCTCTTTTCGAGTTATAACAACGTGCAACGTCAGATCGCGGTAGGAGTGCAATCTGGAGGGATAAGACACGCAGCGCGGGATACATGAACCTATTGTAGGGGACGATCAGTTCTCGTGAAACTTCTCTGCGCTTGCTAAGGACGGCTAACCACGTGGCCACACCCTCCAGTAATCTGTGGCATGTCCAGATCTCACTGCTCCTTCCGGCGATCACAAGGACTGTTTAAACCCCTCGGGGTTGTTAGGATATACAACCGCCGTCTAGATCCCCGAGTCACCCGACCCGTCCAGATCCGCGCACCTACGTTCTTCTAAAAAGCTTCGAATAGCGTGTACGTACGACGCGCTTTCGCTTTTTCGATAAACTGACTGGAATCTCGACTGTATCTGACATATAAACAGACTTCCTTTACTATTATTCAAAATTTTAAACGTCCTCTTTTATACGCGATAATGAGTGGACAGGAGAGGAGGAGAACAGCGTGGAGACGGGGAATGGTTGGATACGGGGAACGGGCACGGATCTGGAAGGCGCGCGTATCTGGATCGGGGAGAGGTCATAGTTTCTCGTCAATCTCGCTTCGCGGGCCGATCGCATTGTTATCTTAACGAATAGCATTCTCGAATCGAACGAAACGACAGGGCACTTGTGCCGACAATTTTGCTTCGAAAAACGGTACGAATTGACTATCGAGTGAAGACGGGGAACGGCGCGGATCTGTGACGGCGCGCGGATCTGTCATGGTGGGGTGGTAGCTTCTGCTGGACTGCCTTGATTATGTCAGGATCTAGACGTCAAGGCGGAGAATCTAGAGACTGAGCTCGAGCGTGCGGATCATCCTGACGTAGCGCGGACATATCTGGAGCGGCGCGCGATCGCGGACCATACGGGAGTCACGTGTCTCGTATAATCTGACTCGGCTTCTATATCTCTCGAGGTTCAGACTTTCGTTTAACTTCTTTTCTTATTTCTTGGAATTCCTCCTTAATTACCACGATAACCATAAATTAGTAACGAATAGATTCTCGTGGAGACACGCGCTGGTTAACTGGTGGAGACGGGCGTAACGAGATTGGACGACGGGAGAACTTGGGACGCGGATCTCGGACTGCGACGCTCTGAGCATGCTGGACGGGGTCAGTTCTCGTCCAAATATCGTTTCGTGGGAACACCGCCGACACCTTTCAGCTGATTCGTGCCTCACTCGTCCGAACTCCGCGGCCCAATCACAGCTATCCGCACCCGTCCAGAACTATACCCGGCTCCTAACGTTTCTTCTTAAAAGCACGAAGCAACGACGGCACCTGTCTTCACTCAAAATTTCGCTCCGTGAAAACACCAGATCGATATCGAGACAATATAAAACCTAACTGTCAATCCATACATTAATACGTATGTCTATAGAAATGGTAAACGAACTTCTTACTATCCACTTTTAACACTCGGATAATAGTGGGAGAGCGGGAAACTCCGTGGTTGGAGACGGGGAACGGGTGGAGAGTCACTTGGTGTATATAAGCGAGTAGAGTAAGGAAGACTATTTAGGGAACGAGAGCGCGAAAGGAGCGGCTATCAGAGCGTCTAGTGACAGATTTCTGTTCGCCAAGCATTCTGGATTCTCTGGATGGACGGCCCTCCCTCGCTCACGCGGAATTTGGACCGGGTTCGGCGCCTTGACTTCGCTATGTGAAATCGCCTGGGAAAGCCTAGGCCTTTGGCGTATCAGTTGGGACGGAACGGTGATCTTGTCGGAGCTTTTGAGCTGAGGGTGCATTCTTACCTGGGGTACCATTCCTCTCTCCTCCCTCTCTGCGGCGGATTCTTGGCATGGAGGACTGTACATTGGCATATTCCTTTTTCCGTTGATAACTGGACCCGGACAGCTAAGCGCCTAATAAACATTATATCCCGCTTAATTCTGTTAGTTGCTCGCCGTGCTTACCTGCGGATTTCCCTGAGAGCGAGGCGCGCACGTCAGTGCACATGGACGCTACCTTCAGGATTTGCCATAGTCTTCACACTCTTGAGACATATATAACTTAAATTTCATCCCAGAATCGTGCAAAATCTATTCTCAGTGACACTAAAAACAGTTTACTTCGTAGAAAATGCAATAATCTTATTTGTTCATCTTCCTATTGTCTACTCTGGCATTTTTCATAAAAATGTTAACTCTAACTTTGCTGTTTCCTCTTTATTCCTTTAGTATCTTCCGACGGAACAATTTCCGTTTAGCTTTCCGCTAAAGCTGAACCTATCGCTCAAACCTTGGCTTTTAATTCCACCTTAGACGATTTCGTAACTATTCCACCATCTCCATCTCCCTCAAACTCACTTATGTCTAATATTGTAATTTCTTCTAAAGATTTTATTCCTGATCTCTTTGAACTTAACACTATGAAGGCTTACGGTCCTATTGGTATTCCTTCTGTGGCTCTCATAACTTGAGCTTCAGAGATTGCACCTTGCTTTGGTAAACTATTCCGTTTCTTTCTTTCTATTTTGACCTTCTCTTCTTGGTGAAAACGTGGGGCTCATTCACCTTATGCCAAAAAACGGGGTCGCGCCCAACACTCCAAGTATCATCCTATCACTTTAATTTCTATTCTATCTAAATATTTCGAATCAATCCTTCACAGGAAGATTTGGAAATATCTCAATTCTTAAAATCGTATCTGTGATTGCCAGAATGGTTTTCGTAAGAATCGTTTTACTAGTGATGTTCTTTCTGATTCTTGGTCCTCTTCCCTTCGGCATTTCTGTGAATCTTTCTCTATGGTACCGGACATACCGAAATTCTTCGAAGGAGTCTGGCACCAAGCTGTGCTTTCTAAGCTTTCCTCTATCAGTATCTATCCTTTGTCTCCGATTTGTCGTCAGTCATTCCATATCAGGTGTTGAAGACGAGCACCGTTCATCCCTTCATTTTCATACACATCCCTCCAAACAACAATTAGTTCAGAAAGAAGGGAGGCCTTGAGGCAAACTGACCTCTGAACCTTTTATATTTCTATCAAAAGGATAATAGGGGCAAAGAGAATAAGGTTTTTTCAATGTTTCAAAATCAAATAATCTTTCCAACATCCACCTCCACATTAAAATAACAACCTTTTCCAAAATACAATACTCAAACCTTCGTCTGTCCTTAATCATCATTGGGGTTTCTTTTTCTGTGACTTGATTGAAAGGATCAATATTATATATCTCTTTCTGAACAAGCTTCTAAGATGATTGGGTTTTTTTTTAAATGCCAACCAAGTTGCTTGATCTTTATAGGGATTTAGTCGCCCTTGTATGGAGTAAGCTCTCAACATATCTGGGTGGTCCCCTCCACTCACGGCAAGCTGCTTCCTGTAAAAGGTGAACGTCCTAGGGCTTTTCGTTAAATTTAAACTTCTCCTTCTCCTCACTAACTTCCCCCATCTCTTTTCTAATTCGTCTGAATCTGTTGCAAATTCACTCCTTTATTCTAATCGTTATTTTGCAATGGACAACGTCTTCTCAACTCTCTCTCTCTCTCTCTCCCTCTCTCTCTCCGTCTCTCTTACAATGGCCTCATCATCTCTTCTCTCTCTCTCTCCTCGCTATTAGGTTTATAAAGCTTTCTGAATACCTTTTTCAATGCGCCAATACCTCCTCCATTGAGAAATGTTCGTTGACATAACCTTCCTGAACAAACGTCTCTAACCCTTCCTATCCAACTCTGACCCCCAACTAAATCCGCTATGCTCACCTTACATGACCCTACACGTGCCTCCACTATAAAGTCCTGGACTCATACTCCCTTTATTAATTTCCCAATACTTGAATAACAGCAACAGACTTTCAAACCCGTGTAATGAGGGCTTATCGCCTTTAAATTGGATCTCTCCCTCGAACTTTCCTCAATAACTTGCTGGTGAAGGTTATGTTTATGGTATATAGAGTATATATATAGTATATATATATAATATAATATATATTATATATATATATATATATATATATATATATAAATATATATTATATAAGATATATATATATAATATATATATATATATATTATATATAGATATAATACTATATATATATAATATGTAATTAAAATATCAGTAAGGCCATTCAATTATATTTAACGTAATTATATTTATACGTGTTCTCCCCAGAATAGTATTATTTGAAAGTTATGGAGGGTGATATCTAGTAAACTGATGGGGTCTTTTGTGTTATTTCTGATTGCCTGAAACATAAATTCCTTGAGGTAGGCAAAAAATGCACAACAATCATTATCAAATTCTATTAAATGTATCCCCATAAAGAGTAAGATAATAAAAAAAAAATTGAATTGCATGAAACTTTTGAGCTTTAACCGTTATTTTTTCTTCAGTGAGGAGAAACAAAAAAATAAAAATAAACAATAGGTAGAAACAACATCTGTATTTTAAAACTAACGATAATAGGGTCAAATTCGGTCCTTAACGAGCCATATTCATAAAACTTGTCACGGTTGTCCTAAATTACAATTGTTGTCTTAAAAACTACAAACATTAAATCTCATCGTGTAACACGAGCTAGAATTTCTCATTCTCCTTTTTGATCCACTGTACTCTTCAAACAAAAATTTTCTTTCAAACAGACAACCGCAGTATACTCCTTGAATGACAAAATATCTCCCTACAATATTACAGGACAACAAGTTTTAAAAAATCTGTTCCGATTTACGTTCCAATTCATGAGGAAAAAAAAACCTGTCCTGTCCTATCAAACAGGAATTATTTTATTATATAGAAATTATATATATATTATATATAATATATATATAATATAATAATATATATATATATATATATATATTATATATGTTTGTTTATTTTTGCATTTGGCCATCGGCTTCTTTTCACTACTACTAACTTATTTTTATTAATAGCTACTCTAGTTTTTATAATAAAATTTCATTAAAGGTCTCGTTATCTCTCAATAAATAATATAGATTTTTTTCCAAACACAACATCGAAAATATTAAGGTTCCGGCGGAAGGCCGGAGTACTAGTTGCCCTGCCGATCCGGAACCGAAGACTTTTTAAAATAGGGCGGAACTTCAGCCAGGTCAGAGCCGAGGCGAGATCCGGTGCATTATATATATATATAATAATATATATATAATATATATATATATTTATATTATATTATATATCATATTATATATATAGTATAGTATATATATATATATTATATATATATATTATATATATATAGATGATTAGTTTTGTGTGGAGAATCTGTACAAGAGTTCGAGAAGGATTGATTAGAGGAGTTTGGCAGGTGTTCTGAAAGGAGGGGTTTGAAAGTAAAAATAGATAACCACTCTCTTTCATTCTAACACCTTCCCTGCTCACTTCGCCACCGCTGTAATTCTTTCATATCTCAATCCTAATACAAATTGAATTAACCCAAGGGGCTAACAACATCCTACTCACTCCCGTATTAATATTAACCAATCATTGTCAAAATTAAAATTATTCTGATCAACACGCTTCCTTGGTCATACATACTTTTGATTCCATTCAGAAACCTACCATCAAATAAATCAATATATCCACTAACACAAAGCCATAGAGTCTCTCCTATAATTCCTATCATACCCCTGTTGTCAAATGTCAGAAACCTATAATACAATTTTATTCCGTTCTCCTACGTCCTCATTTTCTTAATCCTTTGTTTCAATGTAAGATTTGATCCATAGCATCCTCTCCCACTTTTAACGAACCTTGTTCTTCATCCAATTCAGTCCCACAAGTCATATCAAAGCAGCTATTTCGACCAAAAATACCAACTTATTATCTTCCTAACAACCATGCGATCATAACTAATTCGCCTCATTCATTCCATCAGTTTTACCGCTTATCCCCATTACCCCTATATAAGCAGGGACGTGTACCTGGGTAGGCAGGTTTGCAGTCATGCCCTATCATGAAACGAAGTGAACTTTATTTATTTAGATTTTTTCAATATTTAAAACAAATTTAATTCCATAAAATTAATTTTCTTACCAGAGCTGTCATCGAAAATTTAAGAAACAAATTTCATTTTGCCTAGTAAAAAGACAAAAAATTTGTGTGTTCTTTCCTCCGCTTATGCTTCCTTATATTGATCTTGGTTATTATGGACGATCGCCTCGCTTTTCATTTTTAATAAAGTAAACTCATGTGCCTAAAAAGCATTCTGAATTCTGCTTTTGACTCGCCGCTCTTCCCCAGTGTTTGGAATTGATGTCGTTGAGGACGTGTGTGATGTGTGTTGTGTGTGTGTGTGGTGTGGTGTGTTGTGTTGTGGTGTGTGCGTGTGTGTGTTGTGTGTGTGTTGTGTGCTGTCTCTCCTCTCTCTCTCTCTCTATATATATATAATATATACTATATATATATTATTATATATAGTATTATATATATATATAATATATATATATATATATATATATATATATATATATATATATATTATATATATATATATTAATATATATATATATATATATATTAAAATTTATAGCCTGCCTACCCTTGAAGAGACAAATCACGGCACGTGCCGGATATAAGGGTAACTATTTCTTTCCCTCCATCTCCAGACTATACCCTCCATAAAGCTTTTGTTTGCCACAACTTTCCGAATTCTACAATCACCAATCTCGCTTTTCTATCAAATTTTATTTCACCATTAATTTTAATCTATACCTGAGATTTCCCATTTCTTCAACTTTCATACCTACCATTACCTCCTGCCTTACTAATAACTTTATCCCCAAAATACCATATTCCTTCTGCACCATCAAACCCGCCCGCATTCATTATCACCTCTTAATGACCAATAATTCTATACGGGTATATTATATAATATAGTATATATATTTAATAGTATATATAATATATATATATATATATATATAATAAATAAATATATAATATAATAATATATATATAATTAAATATATATATATATATATATATATATTATATATATATTATATAGATATCATTACTGACACTTAATAACAAAACCAACGAATATTGTTATAAAAAACCTTAACAGACATTTCAGACCATGTAAACTCCAACTTTATCAAATTTCAAAAATAATAAATGAAAAAAAAAAAAAAATAATAATAATAATAAAAATAATAATAATAATAATAAAAATAATTAATAAATAATAATAATAATAATAATAATAATAATAATAATAATAATAATAATAATAATAATAATAATAATAATAATAATAATAATAATAATAATAATAATGTTAAAAATAATTTAAGAGTGCAAAACTGAACACGAAAAATCAGAGCACAAACGTATTTCCACCTTTCACATAATAGGAATGAAGGCATTTAAAAGAGAAAATTAACAGTTAATGAACAATGTAAATAGTTCAAATATCTCCTCCTCAGTGAGTGTGCAGAAAGATAAATACACTAAAAGAACATAAGGGAAATAATAATAATAATAATAATAATAATAATAATAATAATAATAATAATAATAATAATAATAATAATAATAATAATAATAATAATAATAATAATAATAATAATAATAATAATAATAATAATAATTCAGTATAGAGGTGGTATCTCTTTAAATTACAAATCAATATTCATAATAATAATAATAATATAAGAATAATAATGATAATAATAATTAATAATAATTATAATAATAGTATCAGTATAGATGAGGTATCAAAATCAATATTCAAATGAGACTTGTTGACTCATTTCTGCGTTTCTTTCAACACTTCTTAGTCTTTATTTTAGAGCTCATTGTTGACACATTGTTTTATTTCCTTGGGGCAGTATATAGAAGAATAGGAAGCCTTGTCGATTTTAACGAACGCTTTTCTCAAACAATTCTCAGCAAGCTAAATTTGAATAATAAATGTGTAATTTGCAGCGATTTTAATGTGGATCTACTTGCTAATAACAAATATCTTGCAACCAGAGAATTTGAAAATATGTTTTTTGGTAGAAATTTTCAGCAACTAATTTCAATTCCTATTTGCTCAACTGGTAAATCTCAAACTTTAATGGATCATGCCGAAATTTGTTTTAAACTATCCACTTTCGGACCATCTTCCAACTATATGTGCCATTAGTAATAATTTTTATAACAATTCAAGTGCCGAAATTAAAACTAGAAAAGTAACAAATAATGCTCTTGAAGTTATAAAAAGAGAGATCATCTCGCTAAAGGAGAGTATTCTATTGTATACACAGAATTAGGAATGACATTAACTAGGAATTTTCAGGATTTGTAGAGACATTGGAAAATTTGATATCTTGATCTTTTCTCTATTATTAGCAAATGGGTTAAATAGGTCTGTTAAGAGTCCCTGGATAACTCCCAGGCTTCTGTCCTATATAAGGAAAAAAATATCATGTTTAAACTTTATAGAAGGGAATCAATAACTTTTGAGTCTTTTAAAGTATATAGAAATTTACTTAACTGCACATTAAGACTTGCAAAGAAGATGCATTATAGAAATAAATTTAATCATGCGAAAAATGACTCTACTAAAACATGGAGAGTTATTAATGGTATTCTCAAGAAAGATAATAAATCAGAGATTGACTCTATAGTTGATGGTGGTGAGAAGGTTTATGATAAAGTTAAAATAGCGGACACCTTTAATGACTATTTTTTACAAACTCCTGCCAACCTGAGAGCTCAAATACCGGATGTTCAAAATACATTTGTTGAAAATATTCTGCCTCCACGGCATTCGTTTGTTTTTGTGCCATGTACTCCTAGTGAAGTATTAGATATCATTAACAAATTGAAAGACAAAAATTTTCACACATCCACTCTCCCGGCAAGAATCTTGAAAATGGCAGCTGGAGAACTGAGCGAGGTTCTTTCAGTTCTATTTAATGAATGTATCTCCAGAGGAGTGTTTCCCGATGTTTTGAAGGTGGCCAGAGTTGTACCCTTATATAAATCTGGAACACGTGAGGAAGTAAAAAATCACAGACCAATATCGATTTTACCTTCGATAACTAAAATATTTGAAATAGTATATAGTAAAAAAGGTGATATATATATATATATATATATATATATTATGATGAAAGAAAGTAAAATACAAAAATATATTTAATATATAATATATATATATATATGATATATATATATATATATATATATATATATATATATATATATATATATAATAACTAAAATATTTAAAATGCTGATTTATAATTGGCAGACCGACTATTTTTTTTTTTTTTTTAAATTCATTGATTTTGTTCCCAACAGTATAAAAGTTTGTGAGGGGAAGGGGAACATCAGGGATGCATGCTCTCTCCTTCCAACAACGATGTTAATAACAATATAGCTCGAAAGGACTATACAATTGCTGTATTTTTGGATAACTCAAAGTCTTTGATACCATTGATACAGGCATCCTAATCAGAAAGTTAGAAAAATATTGAGTTAGGGGCATTTGTCTCTCTTTTATTGAATCTTCCTTCAGCAACCAGAAAACAATATGTTTCAAATCGTAACTCCATCTCTGGACTGGAAATAATAACGGTGGTACCCTAGGTCGTCCTTATGCCTCTTTTCTATATAATATATAAGTAGTCAAAGTGTAATATCCGGGGGCTACCAGATTTAGCGACAAATCTGGCAACATGCTAATATTTTGGTCTTTTTTAGCCTTTTTTAGCATTTTTTTGGCAACCCTTAGCATTTTTAGCTAACGAAGTCTTTTTGTTCCGAATAATAAAAAATAACAAATAAATAAATTAAATAATTAAATTAAAAAAAATTTCAATTACCGAATATTATTTTTTATTGACGTACATATTCCCGCAGACCGGTTTCTGGCCATCGCAACACCGCGACCGCACACATCCGCACGCGCACGCACTCCGCACGCACCGCATCCGCACCGCACCCTCACTCTAGTAACGGATAGAGTTTGCTGCATGTTATCTCTCTCAAATTTAACATCCCATAGGGGGTGACGTAACTCGTCGTTGACTAGTTACGTTGTCCTACGCCCTCCGTAGCGGGGGCACTGCCCTAAAACATTAAATTTGATCATATAGAGGCCGAAATTTCGGATATCGAAGATATCTCCGATCTGAGTCGAAATAACGATTCCTGCAAGGAATCGTTTTTTACGCACTCCGGTCCGCCTCCGGGTTGGCTCCGGTCCGCTCCGCTCGGCTTCTGACTCTTAAATATATATTAATATATTATATATATACTAAATATATATACTGATATATATATAATATAATATATATATTATAATATATATATAGATCTATATATATATATATATATATAGTGGTAATATATTATATATAGTCTACAGTGGTTTACGAGTTTATCCGTAAGGGGGTTAAAATTTGGAGAGGGTTAGATGGTGACGTAACCTCGTCTAAGTGTTCGTATAAGGCTGAAATTTGGTGAGAGGATTCAGAGTTTAATTTCTAGAAAGAATTGGTATCGATTCGGTAGATTGGCTCCGCACCGGTGCTTGAGCCGGTAAGGTGCCGAGTTAAATAAACATTCGTCATAACACAATATTTTGTATCTTTATATTATGTTTTTATTGAACCTGTACGATCTTCGAACAATGACGGTTATCAAGTCGTATATGGGTGTCTAGGACCCCCAATCGGAGGGGTCCCGACTAAAAAAAAATACAAGAGTGCAAAACAGAGGTCGAAGGAGGAAGCGCTAAGAAGGATAAAGAAGAAGAAGAATGAAGAATGAGAAGGAGTCTGACTCAGATGGAGTAGGATTACCAGCTGCACCGGTGCTGCTCCAGAGTGTCGCCGAGTTAACAAGATCATGTCGTATCACAATACAATATAGGTGTTCTTATATATGTTACGAGTCTGTAGATTTCAAAAATAAAGTTTTCAGAACCATCTAAGAAAAAAAATTATAATAAAAAATAAATAAATAAATAAAATTTCTTTATTTTTTAATGTTAAAACTTACCAAATTTACCGTTTTTTTTACATACCTCACAAGAGCAGTAGAATCATAAATGCAAACCCCAACCGCAACTACACTTCTGTTCCAACCATTGATTCTATGACTATTGATTCTATTGATTCAGGTCATATTTTTATCTAAAACTTAACATGTTTTTAAATACCCTAAATTCAGTAATCAGTCAATCAACTAGTCATCCACCCTGCCCCACCCCTCATCCATTGGATCTATTGACTCTATAGGATTCAAGTCAACATTTCGAGTATCATTTTGGATAAACTAAATCATAAAAACAAATTCTTTATACACTGATCAACGAAAATATGCAACGTACTAAAGTTTTCACATCAATAAAAGCTTACTTACCATCATTCTGAACGTATGAATGAATGCGAAACAATTCCGACAAACTGACACCCGTTAAACATGACATAAACTGTTAAACTGTTAACGTAAAGTTCCACACTTAACAACAGTAAATAGTTACTAACTATAGCATACAAATAACGATAACCTATTCTATCCTTTGCAAGCATATCTCTAACATACCAATTTACTTTATATTAACATGGTACTATTTAACAAATATTTAACCAACATTGGTTTTACAATTATCTACTGATCAACGAATATACTCTAACGTAATAAAATTTTCCACATCAATAAAGCTACATAGCGTAACATGAAACCTAAGAAAATAATGTGAAGAGACAACCTAACACAATTTAAACAGCTACAATAAACTGTTAACATATAACAAAGTCCACACTTAAACCAGTAACAGTAACTAGCAATTGTCAATGCAAAAACGTACCTATCTCATACTTTTTTCAAGCATATCCTTACATACTTATTACGTGTAATTCTTAACATGATCACAGTAACATTTATCAAACACAATTTATCATATACCTTTGTCCGATTAATCATACAGACCAACGATTAACTGTAAACATAACAAAGTTTTTTACATATTCATAGTAATATTAACAAAAATTATCATAATCTTACCTAAATATCATAATCAAAAACAAATAATTGCAAACATAACAACGTTTTATCCAAACATAACATAAAAATAACAAAAAAATAACATAACATAAAAATAAGTTCTTTGAATACAATATCATAGTAAAGTTGTAATAGTTTCCATGTTAAAGCAGTCAAAATCAGTAAAATCAATGCCCACCCGTCCCCTCCCCACACCTCCCTACCCATCCCGTCCACTGACCTTTTTGATCTATCGATCTAATGATTTAAGGTCACATATTAAGTACCATTTCGGCAAACATAGTACAAAATAAGTTCTTTATATTACTAACCATCGAATATATGCTAACGTAAACATTGTTGTTTACATTAATAAAGCTAACATAGCAATAACCCAAACTAAGAATATAATGTAACACGACAAAACTAACAACACCTTACGCACGAATAACTACTAACACATTAGCAAAGTTCCATCCTTAACAAAGCATAAAAGTACCTAGCAGCAGCGTACAACACCGTGAACCTATTCACACTTTTCAAGCATATCTCTAACATATCAATGCTAATTTTACATTAACAACTGATTTACGTAGCATTTGAGTATCAATTTTCGGATAAACAGTAGCACAAATATGAGTTCTTTTATATACTAACCTGCGAATATATGGCTAACATAACAATGTTTCAACATTAATAAAGCTAGCATAGCATTCATATGAACTAAAAAAATAATGTACAAACACTACCAACACAGAGCTACGCAACTAATAAACTGTAGATTAACAAAGTTCCACAACTTAACCACAGCTAAAGTAACTAATCTTTATATACAAAACGTAACCTATTCATACTTTTCCAAGCATGTTCTCTAACATATTAAGCGATATTTTCAATTGGACACAGGAATTATCATAACCTTGTCTAATTATCATAACAGCATATCTCTAGCCTAATCAATGTTAATTGTTTACATTAACATCGCAAATATTTAACAAAAATTAGCATAACCGCGCTGTCTAATCATCATAGCTGACAACGATATAATGCCCTCAACGTACCAAATTTTTTTTACATCAAACTTTCGTTAATATTTTAAACAAAAATTGCATCATAACCTCGTCTAAATATCATAATCCCCAACGAATAATTGCAAACATAACAAAGTTTTAACCAAACATTAAAATAACAAAAATTTTTATCCTGACATAACATATAAAAGTAAGTTCTTCTGAATACAAGTAATCACACGTAAAAGCGTAATAGTTACTGATTTTAAAGCAGTAAATCGTAAATCATGTAAATCAAACCACGCTATCCCGCTAGTTCCCTACCCACCCATCCTTCCTATGATCTATCTGAACTAATTGATTCAAGTCATATTTGAGTATCATTTTGATAAACTTAACATAAATAATAAGGTTCTTTATATCTGACCTATCGAAATATACTGTCTTACGGCACAGCAAAGTTTGAGCATTCCAATAACAGCTAACATAGTCATTAACCTGAAATAAGAACTATAATGAACAAATGCAAACCTAACATATCTTGCGTATGAATAATCCGCTAACATCCAGAAAATTCCATACTTATCAAAGGTAAAGTAGCTAACAGGTCATACAATACTCGATATGTTCCCACTTTTCCCGCATATCAACAACAGGTAAAGACGTATTATCTAACAAAATCCTTAACAAAGTGCCAAAATCTTTCACGCATAGCAACATCTTGAACTAATGAATTGACACTATTCCTTCATCAAAGTGTCAACTCGTCTCTAGTAACATCATTTGAAATGATGAAAAAACGTAACATGTACAAATTCTCGGGGCATAACCTAATATTACTCAACAAAAACTTAACCTAGGCTCACGTTTCTAACACATCATCGTCAGTTAACACAGTAATATCTTACAAAACTCATCCTTTCTTTAACAAATCAGTGTTAATTTCACACTGTCATAGTAACATTAACCAAGAGTATCTATTGACTCAAATCATATTTCGAGTATCATTTTGAATAAACATAACATAAAAATAAGTTCTTTATATACTGATCTATGAATATATGCTTACGCAACAAAGTTTTAGCATCAATAAAGGGTATGAATCCAGAGATGGGGGATTATCCCGAAGGAGTGTAAGCGGGCATTAATCCTCCGAAGGAGGGGTAAGGCCTCAGCACTTTGGACTGAGGCCCAAAACCCGCTTACACCCCTTACATTCGTGAGTTTTATCTACCCAAAAAGGTCGCTATTCCAATAAACACTGTCCTTCTGGACTTTCCTGTCTAATACGTCTTCCTTTAAGGAGAGTTGGTGCGAGATGTCTTTCCAAACAGCCTTCCCCTTCCTCTGTCAAAACTCTCTAACCCCGGACTTAACCGCTATGCTCAATCTTTCATGTTCTCAGCTGGTAAAGTCTGGAACACAATTCCATCATCTGCTTCAAACGCCTTGTATCAAGGCATGTCAGTCTCTGACATGGCCTTGGATTCTCATTCTTTCCACCCCGCCTGGATTTTCGTATACCTCAGGCCCTTACCCACCGGATGATTACGAGTATATATATATATATATATATATATATATATATATATATATATATATATTATATATATATATATATATATATAGTATATATATATATATATATATATATATATATATATATATATATATATATATATATATATATATATGTCAACCTCTAGAAGAGACACAATCTATATCTCAAAAAAAAAAACAGCTACAGAGAAAAGGAATGGTTGGTCCAATTTTAGTGCGGAAAATGTAAAAAAATAATAATAATAAAAAAATATATATAGAGTATCTCAAAATTAAGCGAGAATACGATTTTTGGAATCCTGGTAAAATTTAGATAGGAAAATGTAAAAAAAAAATATATAAAAAATTATTGTTAATAATTATAGTAATATGATTAGAGAGCCTATTTAGAGACCTTTTATTGGTTACTCGTTAAAATAAATACACTTTCTATTAAATTTTGCTTTTTTTAACTAAAGAATACCCCAAGGGTATACCGCACCGATGGCAGGAGTCGGGGTCTGCCTTCCGGGGCATTACGGATTCCTCTTCCGGGAGAGGGTCTCCGGAACCCCCAGCTCTTGGTATTTGCGTCGGCAGGGGTTCCTCCGCCCCTCCCCTACGGGTATGGAAAACGTCCTCAAGTTCCCGCGGCTCGAGCCCCCTAAATTGCCGTGTAATACCTTTACAAATAATATATATATATATACTATGTCCCAGCACCCCCCCAAAAAATAGCCAATTTTTATGGTTTTTTTATTTTTATTTTTTATTTTTTACATTTTCCTAACCAAAATTTTACAAGGATTCCAAAAATATATTTCATTTCCCTGTAGCTTTTGTATTTTTTTTTTTTTTTTTTTTTTTTTTTTTTTTTTTTTTTTTTTTTTTTAACAGTTTCCTCGGTAAAATTTTGCCAGGATTCCAGCAATGTATTCCTTTTCCCGGTAGCTGTTGTAGTTTTTGAGATATGGATTGTGGCACTTCTAGAGGTGGTCTCCAAAGTTTTTTGATCGCGTACCCCTCAAGACGAAAATAATTCTAATTTGTTCAATTTATAATTGTCATATATATATATATATATATATATATATATATATATATATATATATATATATATATATATATATATATATATATATATATATATATATATATATATATATATATATATATATATATATATATATATATATATATATATATATAAACTCACGGACAAATTTAATGCATCACCCGTAAATATAATGTAAACTCTTTCATTTTTGGAAATGTAGAGCTAGGGTTTGGTTTTATTTGGGTCATACCTAACTTCGGAGTGTATACCGTATGTAACTACACCGTGTATGGAACTAAATGGCATAATAAAGACAACCAACCAAATTACGAAATCCCGAAAGTACGTTCATAGGAGAACAAGATGGCAAGACACCAACCAACTAACGAAACAAACCCTATGCTGTAAGTCGTAGCTTGACAAAGACTGTCACAATGGAAAGACATCGTCAGAGAAGAGGAACGTGCCATAGGAGTTATCACACTGTCGGAAGCAGGTCATTCTCCGAGACAGGTGGCTCAGCAACTCGGGGTAAACCAATCGACGGTCAGTCGAATCCTTCGTTGGTTCAGGGAGACTGGCAGCAACCGTAGACGACATGGTCAGGGTCGCCCGAGGGTGACGTCCGAGAGAGATGACAGATTCCTCCGTCTGGCAGTGCTTCGTGATCGTTTCCAAGCAAGCGTACAGCTACAACACAGGCTCCGTGAGGTCAGACATGTGCCCTATTTCCGAGCGTACAGTGAGAAGACGACAGAATGAACGTGGAGTACGTATTACAAGGTCTGCCATCGGCCCTCTCCTGATCAGGGAGCATCGGGTTGCAATTTCATTTTTCACAAGCGTATGGAGATTGGACACTCACAGATGAGTCGAGGTTCACACTACATGGACCAGATGGACGTCAGCAAATTTGGAGACGTGCAGGTGAGCACTTTTCTGCTTGCAATATCTCCCCAAGGATTCCTTTTGGAGGTGACTCTGTGATGGTGTGGGCAGGCATTTGTTTGGGTGCTCGTACGGCATTGCATATCGTGAGCAGAGGAACGCTAACGGCTAAAAGGTATGCGGAAGACATCCTCCAAGAGTATATAGTGCCTTTCGCGTCCTTCATTGGCGTCCATTTTTTTTACTCCATGACAACGCCACAGAACACTGCACAGGTCGTCCAACGGTACCTACAACAGGTAGGGATCAGACTCCTGGCCATTTCTGCGAGGAGCCCGGACATGAATCCCATTGAACATGTTTGGGATTTGTTGGGTAGGCGTGTTCGAGCCCGTGAACATGCTCCGTCCACACTCAGGGAGCTTGCAAACGCTTTGACAACATCCCGCAGGAGACCATCTCCAAGATCATTTCATCAATGCCGAATCGCTTGGAGGAAGTTGGAAGGGCCAGAGGGGGTACAACCCATTATTAGACACCTTTATGCTGCATTTCACATTGTAATTTGTAGAATATTGTTGTTGATTAATAAAATCATCATATCCATATTTTTTTTTGTTTTCTTTATTATGTTATGCCATTTAATTCCCTACACACTGTCGTTACATACGGTTTATACATTTATAACCCTGTGCAACACTCCCGAGTTAGGTATGAACCAAATAAAACCAAACCCTAGCCCTACATTTCCCAATATGAAAGTGTTTAAATTATATTTACGGGTGATGCATTAAATTTGCCCGCGAGTTTATATATATATATATATATATATATATATATATAGCGTATATATATATAAAATATATATATATATATATATATATATATATATATATATATATATATATATATATATATATATATCGCACTCACTTGATACAAGATCATACACTCGCAAGTGATCGTGAGGCTACTCCTTTGGCGTACCCCCAAGTATCACTCTGCGTACCCCCCGGGGCTCTTCTAGAGGCTGGCCATATATTTGTATATATATATATATATATATATATATATATATATATATATATATATATATAAATATATATTTATTCTGATCTCATTATAGATATATTATATATTATTTTATTAAATTATTATTATTATCATTATTATTATACATTATTATCACACATTACCACTTATACAATATTATTATTATTATTATTATTATTATTATTATTATTATTATTATTATTATTATTATTATTATTATTATTATTATTATTATTATTATTATTATTATTATTATTATTATTATTATATTATTATTATATTATTATTATTATTACATATATTATTATATAATCAACTATATATATTTTTTTTTATAATTATATCTTATATTAATATTCGTGTCGATATACATTATATATATATTATATTATTATATTATTATATTATTATTATATATATTGTTATATGATATTTTTGTTATACCTTTTAGATTAAACATATTCTGACGAATTTGTGTATCCATTACTGTTATTTTTATGGTTATTATACTATTATAGGTATTTTTATTACTATTATTATTATTATTATTATTATTGTTATTACAATTATGATTATTATTACGTTACATACAAACATAGCTCCTTATTATTATATATTATTATTATATTATTACATATATTATATATTATTAGTTATAGATATATATACATATTATTATTATTATATTATATATTACATATTATATTACATGTCATTATCATGATTGATGTATTATTAGTTAGGTTTTATTATTATATATTATTATTATTATTATTATATTATTATTATTATATTATATATATATATATATATATATATTATTATTATTATTATTATTACATATTATTATATTATTATATATATATCGTATATATATTATTATTATTACATATTATTATTATATATTATACATATATATATATTATATTATATATTATATATTATATATTATTATATTATATATATTATTATATTATTATTATTATTATTATTATTATTACATATTATATATATTATATTATTATTATACTGTTATACTGTATATGACTATAAAATATATATATATATATATATATATATATATATATTTATATATATATATATATATATATATATATATATATATATATATATATATATAAAATCTTTTCAGATTCTTCTTTCCGCTTTGATAATTAACTTTTAGTTTGTCATTTTACGGTCAGTGAGCAAAAATATTCTTTACCACCATCTCTGTTATTTATTCTATTCATTACCGTTTATTTCTAGCTTCTTGCTTGCTAACATTTGGTTTCAAATATATAAATAGTAGAGGCATGATAGGTGTAGCTTCGTGTTTTGTTGTTGATCTTATAATTTTTTGCTGACTTGTGGTTTGAACCACATATAGATATATATATATATATATATATATATATATATATATATATATTATAGTTATTATATATATATATAGTTATATATATATATATATATATATATATATATATATATATTATATATATATATATATATATATCAGAGGTGAGCGATTCCAGCAATTTTAAGTCCGCAATTGCGGACTACTAAAATAAATTGCGGAATTGCAGTTAGCGAAATTCCTAAATCATTTAGCAACCGCAATTGGCGATATCAAAAAAAAAAATTGTGAAAATGCAGCGGAATGCCAAAATTTTTGATCAGCTTTTGCAACTTTGAAATATATATATATATATATATATATATATATATATATATATATATATATATATATATATATATATATATATATGTTGTTATATTATATATATATATATATATATATATATATATATATATATATATATATAGCAGCATATATATATATATATATATATATATATATTTATATACAGAGGTGAGCACAAACCGTTACCACGTTACTAACGGAACTAGTTTTTTGAGCAACGGAGTAACGGACTCGTTACTTTTTCTTTTTTTTTCCTCCGTTACTTTTTAATCCGTTACATTTTGTTCAACTTTCTTAAAATGTTGATAACCAATTGACCATGTCGGTCGAGCTAAAAATCCTTATATATATATTATATATATATATATATATATATTATTATACATATATATATATATATATATATATATATATATATATATATATATATATATATATATATATATTATTTAAGTTAGTCATATATAAATATATATATATATATATATATATATATATATATATATATATATATATATATATATATATATATATATATATATATATTTAAATTTATATATATATGTATATATATTTTTATATATATATATAATATATATATATATATATATATATATATATATATATATATATATATATATATATATATATATATATATATATATATATATATATATATATATATAAGATGATGTGATATCCGCATTCGCATCCGAAACCAAATCTCTGGAAACATCCGCATCCGCATCCGCATCATTAGTAAGGAGGATGTAATGATTAGGGTGAGAAATTAAGTTGAAAAATGGTAAATCTGCAGGCATAGATGAAATTAATGGTGAAATGATTAAAAACGGAGGCGAGATTGTGATTGATTGGATTTGGAAGTTGCGTAACAAAGCGTTTATGGAAGGCACAGTTCCGAGGGATTGGAGGAGAGCAGTAGTAGTACCCTTATATAAAGGTAGGGCGATAAGGTTAACTGAAAGAATTATATTTTTGAATTAGTTTGTTGTGTGTTGTAAGGAAGATATATGCTGGTATTTTGGTCGAAAGAGTGCGTCGAGTGACTGAAGGACTGATTGTGAAGAACGTGGTGAGTTTAAAAGTGGTAGAGGATGTGTGGATCAAATCTTTACATTGAAGCAAATGATTGAGAAAATAAGGGAGAAGAAGAATAAATTGTATTTAGGTTTTATGGATTTGCAACAGGCGTATGATAGGATTAATACGGAAGCTCTATGGCAGGTATTAGTGATATATGGTGTTGGTGGTAAGCTTCTGAATAGTGGATGACGATAGTGAAGCGTGTGTAAAAATAAATGGAGTTGAAAGTGATTGGTTTAATATTAATAGCGGAGTGAGGCAGGGATGTGTTATGTCTCCTTGGTTATTCAACTTGTATATGGATGGGGTTATGAAATAATCAGAGATGGGGTGGCAGGAAATGGTGTTAGAATGATGGAGAATGGAGGTGAGTGGAGGGTGCCCTACCTGTTATATGCGGATGATTTGGTTTTGTGTGGTGAATCTGAAGAGAGTTTGAGAGTATTGGTAAAGAGATTTGGCTGGGTGTGTAAAAGAGATGTTTGAAAGTAAAAGTAGATAAGAGTAAGGTTATGGTTGTGAGTGAGGACAGTCCTCGGTGTGAAGTTATGTTAGATGGCGAACAGCTGAAACATGTGTCTGAGAGTAAATATTTAGGATATATGTTGGATGAAAAGGGAACGAATGAGTGTAGTAGGAAAGTTGTTAATGGCATCAAGGTGCTGGTGCAATTAAATCGTTGGTTTATGTAAAGGTACTAAGTCTTAAGTGAGCTTATGTGAGGGAATGTTTTTTAATAATAATAAAAATATTAAAAATTTAATATGCACAAACCAATTATTTATCTAAGATATTGTAATTAATGTCGTAGTTGAAAGCTAAAAGTAACGGAGTAACGGAATAACGGCACTTCGTTACTCTTCATATCAAAGAAACGGAATAACGATAACGGAACTACTTTTTTCGAGTAACAGAGTAACGGTAACGGAACTACTTCTTTTGAGTAACGATGCATCTGTCTATATATATATATATATATATATTATATATGATTATATTATTATATATAATATATATATATATATAATATATATATATATATATATTATATTATATATATATATTATATAATATATATATATCATATAATATATATATATTATATATATATTATATATATATATATATATATATATATATAGGTTGGGATTGTTACTCAAAAAAGTAGTTCCGTTACCGTTACTCCGTTTCTCGAAAAAAAGTAGTTCCGTTATCGTTATTCTGTTTCTTTGAAAGGAAGAGTAACGAAGTGCCGTTACTCCGTTATATATATATATATATATATATATATATATATATATATATATATATATATATATATATATATATATATAATATATATATATATAATTTAAATTATAATATATAATAATTAATAGACAATTTTTACACGTTGGCCATTTTTGTACGTCTGGTAGCAACACCTAGTGAAAAAAAATTTATTAGCGATAGAATTAGCCGATTTGCGATAGCGGACTGTTGGAGAGATTATTCAGCTTGGGCTCTGATGTTCTCAGGCCCAAGAGGCATCCCTGACTAATGAGAACTTTGAGAAGCTGGTGTTTGTGAATGGAAATATGCACCTCTTTGAATTTGAAAGTGTCTGTGCCAAGAGGGAGGAGAAGGAGAGGAGAATGGAGGAGGAGAAGGACAGCACAACTGGCTTAATTAGTAATTCCAATTAGTTAGGTAATCTATATATATATTATTAATATATATATCAGATATATCATACATTAATATTTATTTTTATATTATAAATTATATATAAGATAATTTATATAATTTTTAAACTTTAAAAATTTATATGAATATAATATTTATTTTTATATATTAATAGAAATAAATTATTAAATATTATAGAAAAAAGACGATTATTCATTTATGAAAATAGATTATAATATTGTTCGATAAAAATTAATACTATATTTACGATAATATTAATTAATATTTTTATTTTTATAATTTTGTAAGAAGAATATATAGATACTATCAATAATTTATTCTAGCATGGTAAATCATCATCATATATTTAAATTTTATAGGATAAGAGTTTATAGTTTAAAAATAAATATATATCTATATTTTTAATCCATACATGTACATCGATCTAAAGTGCAAAGTATACTAGAGAATAGAACTTTGATAAAGTAATAAAAAATAAATCAAAGTAAGGAAAACAAGAATAATAAAACTTAATTATAATTAAATGGTAATTTCTTTATTCTCAGTCATTGTGAAACAAAGTCAAATCATATAAAATTCAGTTGAATTAGTCATTAAAAAATATTTTTAAGAATTGTATAATAAATTGTAAATTAAATAAAATATATTTATAATTATATAAATTTATTCAAGAAAATAATAATAAATTAATAAAAAATAAATTTTTAAGTAATAATTTAATAAAAAAAAAATTATTATTTATAAATTAAAATTAATAATACTTAATAATTATTATTATTTAACTTTTAAAAATATTTTAATAATTTAATAAAAAAAAAATGTAATACAAATCTATCTATTATAAATAATTTTAAAATATTAAGATAATAATTAAATTACTTCAATAATAATGTTTAAATATAATTATATATTTGCTATATTATCATAGCATTTTACATAGTATATTCATATATTTTGCTAATTATGTTATGTAATAATTTATATATCAAATATATATTATATATATATATTATATATATATATATATATATATTTATATTATAATATTATATATATTATATAATAATTATATTATATAATATATATATATATATAATTATATATATATTATATTATAGTTATATTATATATATATTATTATATTATATATATATATTATATATTAAGTATTATTATATTAGTATATATATATATATATATATAATAATAATATACCATTGTTATAAAACTTGTAATTTATGTATAAAAATCATTAAAATATAACAATGAATAACTATATAAATTGTGGTAATTAATTTTATTGAAATTGTTTTTAACTACAATAGAGGGTTAGCGGACTGGCGGGACTGCGGACTGCGGACTTTGCGGGCTGCCGGACTGGCGGACTGCGGAGTGGGACTGCAGAACTGCGGACTGCCGCACTGCGCAGATTTCAATTAGTGGGGAAAAAATTTTGCCGATAGAATTAGCCGATTTGCGATAGCGGACTGGAGAAATTATATATATATATATAATTATATATTATATATATAGTATATATATATATATATTATATAATATATATATATTATATAGTATATATATTATATATTATATTATATATATATATATTATATATATATTATATATATTATATATATATAGTATATATATATAGTTTATATATATATGTTTAATATTATAATAATTATATATTACTATTATTTATATTATAGCTGATAACCTTTCTAGATTAATCGCCATCTAGTATATATATTAAATATATATATTATATATATATATATATATATATATATATTTTAATATTATATATATATATATAATATTTAATATAATATATATATATATATATGATATATATATGGCGAGGCGTGACATTTTCCAGCAGTCATCGCTACAGTTCCCGGTTCCCCATTTCCATTTTATTATATATATATTATATATATATATATATATATATATATATAATATATATATATATATATATATATATAGTATATGATATATTATATATAATATGATATAATTATAATTCACCTCTGTGCAAACCATTCCAAATTTAACAACCCTATTGATGAAAGAATGGTGTTCTTATATCAAGATGGCAATGCTTTTTCTTAATTTCTTGTTAATGTTCCTAGGTACTCCATCCTGCTCTACTATGAAGAACTTATTGGTCTCTGTATTATAATAGCTGTAAAAATTTTGTAGACTTGTATCACGTCCTCTCTAAGAAATCACCTTTTTACAGAAAACATTCTTAACTCCTTCAGGCCTCTCCTCATAGCTCTTACCCTAAACCCAGAAAATCATCCATGTTGTTCTACGTTGCACTCTTTCTATATCTAAGGTCTTTCTTTAAATAAGGAGCCAACTTGTGCACGAATACTTCTATTTTGGCCTAAACATAGCTATTATCCAGTTTACTTTTATTCTTTGAGGTTTGTAAACAAATTGCGATTTATTATGCGCGGCATGCTATACTTTATTCCTTCTTCCAAACATGATTAGCTACTTTCAAATTACTGCTAATAATCACACCTAAATGTTTTTCTTGGTCCACAAGACTCAAGCCAATCCCTATTCATATCGTAGTTAAAATTTTATTTGAGAACTTAAATTAAATATATACTATATATATATATAATATATTATGATATATTATTATATATGATATATCTATGTTTAAATTAAATATATTTATATATATATTATATTATATATTCTAGTTATATATATATATAAGATATATATAGTTATATATATATATACTATAGTATATATATATAATATATATATATATATATAATATATATATATAATAATATTTTATATATTATATATAATTATATATATATATATTAGTATATATATATATACATTATATATATATATATATTAATATATATATATATATTTATATATATATATTATATATATATATATATATATATTTCTATAATATTCATTTGCCACTAATCTGCCACCCAAGAAGTTTATCAAGATCATTTTGAATCTTTATAATCCTTCACTTTTATTCCTAAATGAGGTGGCCACTTTGGTATCATTGGCAAACGAAACCTTGCCTTTAAGTCCCTGGTCTAAATATTTATATATATATGGAAACATATGGTGGCCCCAGCACTGAACCCTGTGGACACCACTCTTCACTATTTCCTTGATGACTTATTGCGATTTACGTTGTAACACTTGTTTCTATTCCAAACCACCTTTAATCATACCAGTACACTCCACCTATACGCACATTGAATATCTTCAATCAGCTTATGTAGGGAACCTTATTAAAAACTCTTATATATATATATATTATAATATATATATATTTAATATATATTATACATGAAATTTATATGATAAAAATTAAATATATATATATATATAATATATATATATCAGTAGCGGCTCGTGAACCGAAAACATGGGGAACACTTCAAAATAATAAAATGTTATTATATATATATTAATATATACTATATATAGTATATATATATATATATATAATGTATATATATATATATTCTATATTATATATATATATATATATATATATTATATATATTAAATGATATACAAATGTATGTAAAGTACTCACCACCTATAGCTACTTGAAAAGAAGATCAATTCCTCTTTCCTTTTCTTCTGCGAATTTATTAATAATATTTTAATACCGCTGATTTGTTCTGACCGCCGATGGAGTCGGACGCACTGAAAACAGCTGGGAAGGAAGAAACGAGAAGAACCAGAAAAGAGATTGGGAGAGCTATTCAGAAAGCTCCGAATAGTTCTAGTCTGAGAACAGGAGAAAGCAGATTGAATTGAAAGAAAAGTAAAAAATCTAACCATCCTCAATAAATACAGTTTAAATTTAGTTGAACATTTTGAAATTAAAATCAAAATTAAAAATAATTATTAAAACAAGATTAAAATTTTATAAAACTTCAAGTAGAGGAGCAACAAAATTTTAAAATTTATGTCTTCCCGTTAATATTTTAATAGATGATGGAGTTTTGACAAAAATAATTTAAGAAGATAGAAAAAATTTTAATTGGTTCTTTTTGGCTATAACGAAAAATTAAATAGGATTTGGATATATATATTTGGATAAAGAATGGAATTATTTTGAAGTCAGTGGAAATGATTTGTGCTCAAAGAAGGTTGAATGTTTCGTAGCGGTCAGGACAAATGAAGATTTTCTTCGCATGGTTATAGGGCGACAGGGCTAGCAACCCGGTCCTTTCCTTCTGCTTTTATTACTCTTGGTCCAGCGTTAGAATCTTATGCGCCTAGAAGCAAGTTCCTCTGGAGAGCTCTGAGTAAACGAGTTTTGAGGCCTGATGGAAGAAGATGCTAGTTCTACTGAAAGACGAAACCTACTGAGAAGTGGGTTTACTCGCAGGAATGGGTCGAGACCATTGAGCCGAGAAATGGTTTTCTGGATGCTTCTAGGTGAGTTTCGGCCAGAAGAAGAAGATGCTGGACCAACTGACAGGGCGAAAGCCCTTCCTGGGAGTTGTTATAGATTATAGATTATAGATTTTAATACCAGGATGGATGATTTGATAACTTACTTAAAAGTTATGTTTCTATGGAAAGTTTGGCCAAATTTGACAGTCTGCCCTGGCTCATCATGCTTCAGAGAGATGTCTTTATACGATATTAGAAAGAAAAATCCTTCAACAATGAGTTGTTGCTTGAATTGGTGGCGATCAGACTAATAAAGATTTTCAGAAACCATCTTGTGAATCATTCTTCTACGAGGGTTTTTAAAATAGTTTGAATGTCCTAGTTCCGAAAGAGATTAGCATTTGTTTGGTCATAAATCACGGTTAATTCATTATATAAAAATGATCTGTCAAAGATACCATATGTGGCCATTAAAGAATTAAAGCTTCTTCAGGAAACTTGTTTTTGTTAAGCATAGAGAATTTTGTGGGATTCCCTAGTGGTAGGAATTAATGGCCGATAAATTTGAGAAAATCTTTCCCCACCTGAATGATGAATTATTAATTATTTTATAAAGTGTTTCTCTCATATCTTTGACAGATACTGATTCTCCTCTCTCGTCACTCTTCTCCTCGGCTAAGTACTCTCTCCTCTCTCATCCTTCCATCTCATCTCTCTCCTTCTCTCTCTCTATATATATAATATATATATATATATATATATATATATATATATATATATTATATTTATATATATATATATATATAATAATATATAATATATATATATATTTATATATATATATTATAAGTATATATAAATATATATAATATTATATTATTTATATATATTATATATTATATATATATATATAATATTATAGTAATATAATAATTATATATATATGTATAGTCGAATCATATATAATATATATATTATACGTAATATATATATTATATATATATATATGATATATATATATATATATAAATATTTACTATTATAATATATATTTATATATATATATATATTATATATATATATAATATATTATATATTTATATATATAATATTATATATATATATATATATATATAGTCTTTTTTTCATATATAAAGAAAATAAGCTTAAATACTTCAATTTCCAATAAAAAAATAAACCTTTTCTACTTTATTTTGTTTCAACATATTTAGTTGGCAAAATGCAAACTGGCAACTCTATTTATGTTTGCAAATTTTGGGAGGAGTCATTTTATGACGTTTTCAAGTTTTCGAGAATGGCCTTGCTGGAAAAATCCTCAAAATAGACAAAATAAGAATAGGTTTCTTTTGTTCCCATAACAACTCAGTGTTGAAGCTGAAATCAATTACGGCCCTCTACGGAGGCAATATCGAAATTTCAGTAATGAACCTTATGAAAAATAATGTTTCCCAAGAGAATAAAATAAATGATTTAAATGTAAAATTAGCGTCCTTGTATAATATTTTAAACATTATTTAATAGATAATATGTAATTTGAATTGTTTTCTTTGATTAATTTTCCTGTATTTGTGGTGTTTTTTATTACAGGAGGCTCGGCCCTCCTGTGCTTCTCTGTAAAACGCCCCTGATATTATATAATATATATTATATTATATATGTGATATATATAATATATTATATATATATATATTATATTATATATATTATATATATATTAGTTATATTATATAATGAATATATATATGATATATAATATATATTTATTTAAATAATAACCGTATATATTATATATAAAGATTTACCTAAGATAAAGTTTATGGTATATATTTTATTCTAAAATATAAGTATGTAACTATTAGTACATAGTATATATTATTAATATAATTATTATAATATAATATATATATATATAGTCTGAACTAGCTATATTTACGCACATGATAGAATGATACTATATTATTATGAAATTTTAAATTATGCAGACATCGCAATGTGTCTTTATATGATGCGCAAAGGTAGAAACATCCTGCCTTATATATATATAATATATATATAAATATATATATTATATATATATATATATATAATATATATATATAGAGAGAGAGAGAGAGAGAGAGAGAGCAGAGAGGAGCAGAGAGAGAGAGAGAGGAGAGAGAGCGACGAGAGAGAGAGAGAGAGTGGCCGAAGTAGTTTTTTTTTTAAAGAAAATTATTAAAATTATTAAATAATTGACAACGAGAAAAAAGAAGTAAAATAAAAAAAAAAAGAAAAAATCAAATTTCAATAATTACAAAATAAATTAATGACAAAAGCATTAAAAATTATCAAGAATATTATATTGTAATAATTCATAATCTCATTAAAATATATATAATATAATAATAATAAATATAATATAATAATCAATGATAATAATGATATAATTATATAATATAATATAAGTAATATAATAGGAATTAATATAGAGACCAGTTGTGGTAAATATTGTTCAAGAACTAATTTTTTGACCTCATCTTTTCTCCTTGATCAAGTTTTTTTTTTGAATGAAAATAGGTTAATTACAAAGTGTATATTTAGCTAAAGTAAGGAACTTAATTGTGACGTTTATTTTGCAACAAAAAAAAGTAAAATTTTACTATTGTATTTGTTACTTGATTCTAATAATTTAACAATTTATAAGTTCTTTACATAACATTTATTATATTGCAAGTCTGAAGTTTTATACGAAATGATTAAAGTTCCGACGGCTTATTAATAGAAAAAATCATTCATAGGGTTTTTCAAGCGACAAAACTAGAGATACTTTGTATGGTTATAATCTTAAACATTTCTTGGCGAATTTTGGATTGGCTTAGGAGATTGAACGAGATTATATAAAATACTTTGAATAATGTGGCTTCGCATTGTCCGCACAAATATAGAGATTACCCGGCCTGTTAAATTAATTATTGTAAATTCATTTTAACTTCGATCGCTTTTTTCAAACAAGCATATGTATAATATATAATAATAATATATATATATAATTTATATATATTATACTATATATATTATAATATATATATAATATAATATTATATTATATATATATATAGTATATTATATATATATATCTTATTATATATTATATAGTAGTATATTATATATATACATACCTATTATATAATTATATGATTATATAATTATATATATATATGATATATATTATATATATATATATATATATATTGTTTTATACATGAAAATAATAATAATAAAAAAAAGTGATTTCTTTATTTTTTTTTATCTTATCTGGTCAGTCATCTCCGCATCAATATAGTGATGACGCTTCGGGGCCACTTGATATATATATTCTAATATACATAGTTTATATATAATATATATACTTTAATATAATTTGTAATCATAATATGATTTTAAATTTAGAGTATGTATATTTATATAAGACGTATATATTTCGAATTATTTTTGCAAGTCTTATTAAATTATTAAGTGCCGCATAGTATTATATATATATATATATATATATATATATATATAATATATATAGTTGTAATATTATATATTATATATTATATATATATATATATATATATATATATATAGTCTATATATTATATAGTATATATTATATATATAGTAATATATATATTATATAGTATATATTATATATATAATATATATATTATTATATATATATATTTATATATATATAATATATATATATATATATATGTATTAAGCAGTATATATTCAACAATGGGACAAACTCAAGTAATTAATTATATATATATATAAATTATATATATATATATAATATTTATATATATTATTTATATATTTATATTTATATATATATTTATATATATAATATATAATTTATATAAATATATTTTAATAATATATTATAAATATATATCAATAATATAATATATATATATATAACTATAAGTATATTATGATATAGTATATAACTATATATTATATATATGTATGTTATATATATATAATATATATATATATATTATATAATATATAATATCTAATATATATATCTTATATATTATATATA
>JABUQX010020468.1:25000-27654 GCA_015478945.1 Trachelipus rathkii | reverse complement strand
TATATATATCTATAGAACATATATCATATATTACCGATATATACTAATAATATATATATATAATATATATATATACTTACTATAAATAATATATATATATATATATATATAAATAATCTGAAAGAAAGGGGACGCATCTAGCTGATGGTAATATTTTGATTCTTCAAACACGGATAAAAGTTTCACCACCCCCTTTTAAAAAAAGGAAGTCTGGTGTGGTGGCCCGGATTGCGTTCCTTCCTTAGATTTGAGGGAGTATGCTTCCGTGCTGACCCCGCCCTTCGTTCAACTATATTCTCTATATCTCAATGCTAACACTTTCCCTCAGTTTTGGAACCACGCACATGTTCAACCTATTCCGAAAAAAGGAAGCCGCTCTGGCCCTTCTAACTATCGCCCTATAGCTCTCACCTGTATTCTATCTAAGATATTTGAAACCCTTCTTATCTCTCATTTTTTATATCATCTGGAATCTTATTCACTTCTTTCCGATCGCTAGTACGGCTTTTGGCGTTCGATGCCTCCTGGCGATATACTTTCCTCTCTGACTAATTTAAGGTTTTCCGCCCTTAGGATCTACGGGGAGACTTGCGTGGGTGCGCTTGACATATCCAAAGCATTTCACCGGGTATGGCACTCGTCACTTTCCTCCTTCTCTTTGCTTACTTATGTCTAGTTTTCTTTCAAATTGCTCGATATCAGCTGTTCTTAATGGGGAGACTTCTTTTTCTGTCAATTGTGGTGTTCCTCAGGGTTTTGTCTTATCTCCTAATTTATTCCTACTTTTCATTAACGATCATCTCACCTGCACATCTAACTCTATCCACACATATGCAAATGACTCGACCCTTCATTCTTCAACTCATTTCAATTCTGCTCCCTCTTTTACTTCTAGAATTGACTCTTGTCTTAACCTTTCTGTTTCTATTTTCTCTGATCTGGATAGAATTTCCGATTGGGGTTATCAACCTTATGAAATTCAATTCTTTAAAAACTCAACTTTTACAAATCTCCCTTTCTAAGACACCTTCTAACTTTCCTATTTCTTCCGACGATTCTCTCATCTCTCCTGTTGACAATATAAGCATCCTTCGTCTTAACATCAGGGATGGAACAAAAAAAATCAAATGAAGCAAATCAACTGATTTTTTTATTTGATTTTTTCTTTTAAAAATCATGATTTTTTTTTTGATTTTTTTATTTTTTGATTTTTGTTTTTTCATATATATATTTATTTTATTTTATTGTATGTTTATGTGATTTAACTTCACTAGAAATAGAAAATTAAAATAAAACTATATATATTATGAAGTTTTAAATATTTTTTTTCCAATTTCCAACAAACTATTGGCATTGTAACCCGTAAGTCAGTAACACTTTTAGTGTTGCTGTTTCATTGTGTCATAGACTATAGGCCCTATCGTAAGATTTTAAACCATGAGCTAGGGTCTAGTTTTAAAAATTGAAAATTAATGCCAGATGCGGACTAATTATATATATATATATATATATATATATATATATATATATATATATATATATATATATATATATATGGTTTTTGTATAATGTCGTATAATAGGCCTAGGCCTTGGCCTTAATTTATGAATGTTTATAGCTATTCAAATTAAAATTTTGTATAAACACAATTTTTTTTTTATTTCTTACCCTTCCTGATTTTCCATTTTGATTTATATAGAATGAATAAATCACTTAAAAAATAATACTATATAGAACTTAAAAAAAGTTTGTTTACAAATTATATTTTGCGTGACGCCACAAATCTGAAAGAATAAAAAAGCAAAAAAAAGCAAAATTAATTTTTCCTAAAAAATCAAAAAATCACCAACCCTGCTTAACATAAACAAAAAAGTGTACTGGAAACCTCACATCACAACGGTTGCTAGGGCGACTTCAAAACAACTGGGAATTCTGTTTAGACGGCAAGATTTGTTTTCTTCTCAGTTACAACAGCTATACAAGGGACTTATCTGCGCTTCTATGGAGTACTGCTCTCATATCTGGAGGGGTGCTGGTTTCACCCAGCTTTTGGATTGGGTCGAGTCAAAAGCCAAAAGGCTTATAAACTGTTCTGCACTTTCATTTCACTTGACCCTCTATCTTTACGGCGCAATGTTGGTGCTTTATCTCCTTTCTATTTGCTCTCCTCCTTTCCTACAAACTGAATTCAACTATATTTTCAGCACCTTCACTAAACTCTCATACCCTAAAAGCATAATTTCTCACTCTCTCAAACAAGCAAAAAAGAAATTTTATAACCCCCCTACCACTCCCCCCATTAACACTTTTTCTTATTTACCCATCCCTCATACCCCTCATATTAAAATCATTAAATCCTTACCTACATCTCTAAGACTAACTACCTCCAACACATCCTCCCTAAAACGCATTTTCAAACCGCCTACTCACACCTTCAATAACATTTCACAATGTGTGTACAAAATCCCTTGTTTTAACTGTACCTCTTGCTACATTGGCGAAACTAATGATTTCACTAGACGCCATTACCAACACAAACATGACCTCACTTTTGACTCACAAAACTCGGCACTCACATTACACAGAACCCAATTCAATCACAACATTAACATTAATGGCATGACACCCATTTTACAAGTACTCGACCCCACACA
>JABUQX010020468.1:12500-15000 GCA_015478945.1 Trachelipus rathkii | reverse complement strand
TATAGTACAGTAATAGTAATATTCCAGCCCAGCTGACTGGTTACCCGATTTGCAAAAAGCCAGCTATGTTTTATTTTTAGACGAGTGACATCATATTTCAGTTGGTACCTCCTTATTTGTCATTCCATATCAATATTTATGCTATAAATTCAATTCAACATTATACTAATCAATTTACTGTAATTTCCTAAAAAAATTATTTTTTCGGATTGTCACTTGCTTCGAACCCTGGAGTTGTGATTATTTATATCCGATTTAAAGGATTTTTTATTATGTTATTCAAAGTTTTTTGAATAGACATTACCTCGCTTATTTAAAGCAAAATTTAATTACATATTCGTAAAATATTTCTTATTACGAATCTTCCCTGCAAGTTCGGTAAAAAAACATAAAGTATTAACGAAATTATTAAACTTTCCAAAAAGAGCAGAAATTTTGATTGAAAAGCCCAATGTACCGGAGTCATTGTTTCATGTGTAACTAATGTTCAAATTGTTCAATTTTCACGGAAACTATATTTTTCTTGGTCAGATTTCCGAAAGCATCATGCATGTAACTAAAAAAATATAACAGCTACAGGAAAATAAATAACATTTTTGATTTCAGCAAGAAATTTCATCGATGAAACTTAAAAAAAAAATTATTTTATTCTAATATTTATTAATAACACCTTAAATATTAGTATAATCTTTGGTCTGGCATCGTAAGCTCTCATCAACCTCGCAGCGAACGCTCTCATCAACCTTCCATTTCTGCAGCAGTGCTGACAGCAAGGTTGCAAATATTGTTTTAATAAGCTCTGGAGAAAATGTTTAATTTTTCTTTTATTTCCTTCTTTAGGGGGTTCCGACGCCGACGGAGGGACGAGGGGGGTACGACCCCCGTCGTCACCCGGTAGGCCGAGAAACCCCGACTCTGTCCATCTTTGTGAATTACCCTTGGGATATCTTTAAGTTAAAAAAAATTGACATTTGGCATCTTTGACGTTCACTCGAAACGATGGAGTCCTTCGTTCTTCTTCTCATTATCATGCAGATTTTCCAACATTTTCAAAAATTTTAAATTTTTCAAAAGCGTTATTTTTTTTTAATTTTTTTTTAATTTCATGGATAAAAATGTCTTATTATTAATATAATTTTTATTTATTTTTCTGAAGTTGTTATAGTTTTTTTGTACACTGCAGTTGCTTTCGGAGGCTGACCATTTTTTTCTTTGTTTGCCACTACTTATATAATTGTATAATAAGGAATTGATGATTAAATTAACACTATAGGCTAACCTCGGATGAAGAATTTTGGGGTCCTTTTTGGGGTTAAAATCCACCCTTTTTGACAAAATGTCAGGTGTTTGACTTCATTTTCGTATTGTACACATTGATACATATGTGAACAAATTTTCATGTAAAAGTTCCATATATATACATATATATATACATTGAATTTTTTTTGCTAGATCGTGCCTAGCACATGTACTAGTTTTTACCCAAATGCTTAAAAACATTGAAACATAGCATCAACAAAGAATAAGGGGTTTTCTTTGTAATTTTTGGCACCGCTATGAAGTCTGATCTTTTAATTACATAGTTATAAATTGATTGAAAAAATTAGCTTTTTGCCCAATAAAACATTTTCTAAACCATAGGATTTTTGTCAAATTATAATTGAAGTAGTTTATATTAAAATGTCATAACTTTGTAAATAAGGGTTCCTTTTTGGAAAATGGGATATCAATGGATTCCCAAAACTTTTAATTTACATTCTATTAAGGTTCCAAATACTGTTTTGACCCGGTTGAGTTATACTATTGTGTCAAATTTCACAGTAATTTTAAATTTACAGTTTCGATTATTTTAAAGCTCAATTGGCACCGTATTAGTCTTTTCAGGTATCAATTTGATCAGGGGTTTTGCGTGATTATTTGAGTACTTATTTACTGGTACTACTGACCCCTAGTTAGTTACCAGTATTATTTATGTTATTTTCTGATGACAGTAATTTGGCACACGTTGCGAATGTGTAATTTGTTACCAGAAGTCGTCGGATCATTTATTGCTCCTTTTTATTGATGAACCACATTGTTTTATGCAATATTTCTTTTTTATATTATAAATGGTTTACATTAGTTATCTTTTTATATTTATATCGTACATATTTATACTCTATTTATTATTTTGATTAATAAGCAATATACTATTTGCCAACTGCATTTCCCGCCAAATTCCCTGAGTATAAAAGAGCTCGCGCAGGGCTCGAGCTCATTCCTTACCATACCAGCGCCTTTGAACCATGCATTGTTCCCTTGTATCATTTGCTTATAGTTCCAACGACTGAAGTTTCAAGATGACATTTATTACAGGCGGTTAAAGTAGTAAAAGTAACTTCATTTGGATTAAAGCTGTTCTTCAAATGGTTTTTACTTATCTCCCTTTTAGTGGAGGTCTCATACTTCCTCAAGTAATTATTTATGGGTGGCTCATTTTTTTTTTGATTTGATGAAACAT
>JABUQX010020468.1:0-7500 GCA_015478945.1 Trachelipus rathkii | reverse complement strand
GCATTTGTTTATGCGAACTTTGACAATGTTATCGCTTCTTCCAACCGTCGAAAAACAAATCGCCACTAACCTCTATCGAAAAAGGTGACAATGATAGGGGAGGTGTAGGAATACTCATTCATAAATCTGTCCCCTATTCTCAAGTCCCTCTTCAAAATAGGCCTCTTTCTGATCTTTTTCTTTTCTTTCTAATAAACTTGTTCCTCTTTACTTCGGCATTTTGGTGAATCTTTTGCTGTGACGCTGGGCATATCAAAAACCTTTGATAGAGTCTGGCTCAAAGCTTTGATATCTAAAATTCCCTCTTTCCGAATCTATCCTTATCTCGGTGACTCTCTTTCTGTTGTAGACAGCCACAGTTCATCACTTAAACTTATAAATAAATTTGTTTCTCAGGGTTCTCTTCTATCCCCAATTTCTTTTTACCTTTCTTTAATGACCTTCTCTTTCTTTAACTTCATCACCTATCAACTCCTATGCTGACTACTCCACCCATCATTACTCCTTTCATTTTGATAGACGTCCTTTCAAACAACAATTAGCTCACGATAGAGGGTAGCCGATGAGTAAATTGACCTCTAAGCATTTTAGAGTTTCCTGGTGGGGAACTGAGAACAAGGTTGTTTTCAACGCCTCAAAATCTCAGTTCCTCTATCATTTTACTCGACATAATCTTCCACACAACTCTAAAATCTTCCTCGAAAACACGCAACTCAAACCTTTTTATGCCTTTAATATTCTCTGGTATTTCTTTTTATCGTGACCTTAATTGAAAGGATCACATTACTTCTCTTTCTAAACAAGCTTTAAAGTGGTTGGTGTTTGAATCGCCTTCAGAATTCTCTTCACTCCACACCAGTTGCTTGTTCTTTCTACTGGTGTTTTTCGTTCCTGCATGGAGTATGCCTAATACATTTGGAGAGGTTCCACTCCCACAGTTCTTCCTGAAATGGTGGGGTCTAGAACTATTCGTCTTTTTAAATCAACTACTATCAGTCTCTCACTTAATTGAGAATTATTTTTTCTCTTTTTGACATTTGAAAACTTGTCATTTTGACGACTTTGCATGCTCAATTTTGACACCGGTTTTGAGGACCCTAAGTTTGTCTATTTGAGCAGTTTTTCTTTTGTGTGTTCTCATAACCTCTGCAAAAAATTCCTTCCTAAATCTATACTCATCTCTTCCTCTAACATACTTCCTTTCAAAAAAATCTTTAAACCCCATACTCATACTAATTCCGTTACCTCCCAATGTGTATATAAAATCCCTTGTACCAACTGCAGCAACTTATACATTGGTGAAACACATGACTTTCCACGCCAAAACTACCAACACAAATATGACCAACTTCAAGATAACCCTAACTCTGCCCTTACCCATCATAGATCCACACATAATCACAGTATCATTATTAACAATATGACACCCATCACTCATATCGAAAATTTACAACTTCGCAAACTTTCCGAAGCCTTTTGCATAACCAATTCAAATAATTACAATATACAAAGAAACGACTCACACATAGATCCCATCATGAGCAACATTCTACACTCCTCACCTTTTTTCAAAAAACTTAAAACTAAACTTTTGTAAATTAATTTTTATATTTTGATTTTTACATTTTGTATTTTCAGTAATATTTAATTTAGTTGATATTCTGTAGCAGCTGAAAGAGGGCTAGATTATATAAATAATAAGCTTTTGCTAAATATTTTGTAATAATTCTTTAATATTTGAAATAAATTATTTTACATGCTTTAATTTCTTCTATTTTGATAAAGGAATCCATAAGAATCTTTATAATCAAGGCATTAAGACCTATATATACGGGTATATATATATATATATATATAATATATATATATATATATATATATATCTCTCTCCATATATATATATGTATGTATATATATATGTATATATATGTAAATATAATATATATATTATGTAGTAACCTGTATATGTAATAATATATATAATATATATATATATATATATATATATGTATATATGTATATATATATATATATATATATATATATATTATACTATATATATGTATATATATCATAATAAATATATGTATGTAATAATAATAATAACTAATGTATGTATATGTAACCAACCATGTAATATGTAATAATAATAACAACAATAATATAATAATATAATAACAATATATATATAATAATATCCAACATAATATATATATATATATATCATATAATATACAGAGGTGGGCGCCATAACTTTTTTTTGGCAATTCGCAATTCCGCTATTTTTGTGGGGCATTCCGCAGTTCCCCAATTCCGCAACTTTTTCTGCTTCGCCAGTCCGCTATCGCAATTCCACAATTTCGCAACTTTTTCTTTTTCGCCAGTCCGCTATCGAAATTCCGCAATTCCCACCTTTTTGCCCTTGATCAGCTATCATAAAATTAGCTAATTCTATAGCTAATTGTTTCACTACTGAGTCTACCACAGCCCGCGCTAACTCTTTATTGTGGCTAAAAACATATTTCAAGATAAGAAATTGCCTTACAAATTTTATATATTTATTTAATTTTTACATTTTAATATTATTTTACATATACGAGTTACATGGCTTTATAAGCAATGACTTTGCTTATATATATATATATATATATATATATATATATATATATATATATATATATATATATATATATATAGATAAATACAGATATATATATATATATATATATATCATATATATATATATATATATATATATCAACACTTTTTTTCTCCAAGACTGGGGGTGGGTGTAATACGTGCCGGAAAGAAAACTGGTAAGAAGGGCATGACCGGGAAGAAAAGAAAGGTCAGCCTTTTACTTATACCTATTAGTAGAGAATAATTATAGTCAGAAGGAAATCACTAAAAACATCACAGACGCGACATCGTCGTCCAATGTAGGGTTCATCTTTGGCTGGGTGGACCTCCTTTCCATCCCCTTACAAAAACCCGTCATTCACTCTCCTATTGTACCTTTCTTTTCGCCTCTGATAAACTCACATTCTCTCCCTCAGACATTCCTTTACAGACTCAGTCCACTTTTTCTTCGGTCTCTTGCCGGTCAGTTACAACACACAGAAACACACATACACCACACACACACACACACACACACACACACACACACACACACACACACACACCTATACATCCCCTTAACCAGCCGACTGTCATCCATCCTTTCCACATGACCAAACCATCTCCAACGTACTTTCATTTATTCTCTCATTTATTCCTTTCTTCACACCACACAACTCTCTAATACGTTTTCATTCCTCATTTATCAATTCTTCTCCGCACCCTAACACGCCCTTACGTTAATATGTCAACATATTTTTAGTTCAGATCCTTCCTCTTATTCCAGACCCGCAGGTCTCACTACTATGCATTAATGCATGGTAACAACAGCCCACCCTCATGTAAGAGATCAGTCACTCAAGACTTGGTCCCCTTACATCCACCAACGATTTAATTGCACCAGCCACCTTCACACCTTTCTAACTTTCCTACTACACTTTCATCACCCGCTCCCTTTTCCCATCAACACTCTCCTAAATATTTAAATCAGACACTTGTTTCAGCT
Organism: Trachelipus rathkii; assembly: GCA_015478945.1. Classification (NCBI taxonomy): domain Eukaryota; kingdom Metazoa; phylum Arthropoda; class Malacostraca; order Isopoda; family Trachelipodidae; genus Trachelipus; species Trachelipus rathkii. The sequence goes on along the minus strand of JABUQX010020468.1, from coordinate 3,875 downwards.
CACCCTCTAACGCAACTTCACACCGAGGACTGTCCTCCTCACAACCACAACCTCCCTCTTATCTACCACTAACATCCTTGCTCACTCTACCAAATCTCTCTGCCAATCATCTCAAACTCTCTTCAGATTCACCACACAATGCCAAATAAATCATCCACCCTATAATAGGTAGGACACCTTCCACTCTCCATCATTCTATCATCTCCTGCCACCCAAACCTCTAATTCTTTTTCCTTAACCCAATCCATATACAAATTGAACAACCAAGGAGACTTAACACATCCCTGCCTCACTCCGCTATTATGACCAATCCCTTTCGACTGTGCCACACTTCCTATCGTCGCCCACATACTTTTGATTCCATTTCAAGCCTACCACCAACACCATATAACACTCAGAAGCCTGCCACTTTAAAGCTTCCCTATTAATCTATCATACGCCTGTTACCAAATAAAACCTAAATGCAATTTATTCTTCTTCTCCCTCATTTTTCTCAATCATTTGTTTTATGTGAGATTTGATCCACATCTCCTCTACAAATTCTCAAAGCACCTTGATTTCTTTGCAATTAGGCGAAAGCAATAGAACATACTCTTTCAATAAAAAATACCAGCCTATACTACCCTACAACACTCAATACACTAATTCCCCTATAATTCCTACAGTTACCCATATCTCCTTACCCTTATATAAGGGTACTATTACTGCTCTCCTCAATCCCCTCGGAACTATACCCTCCCTATACGCTTTGTTGCACAATTTCCAAATCCATTCATTCACCATCTCAACTCCGTTCTTGCTCAATTCACCAGTAATTTTCATCTATACCTGCAGATTTACCATTCTTCAACTGTCTCCACTCTACCCATTACCTCCCCTCCTGTGTCATGACCTCACTCAAAGCTCTCATTAACCCTGCACCATCAAACCACGCATTTCACTATCACCTCTTCTTACTACCAATGTTATACAGATTTTCAGAGCAGTGTTTCTTCGACACTCCCCTCACATCCGTTTCATCAGTTACAGCACCATCCCTATTCATTATTCCAAACAGATTTCCCCCTATTTTCATTCTTAACCTTTCCTTGCTTCCTTCCAGAAGAGCTTCCTATTTCCCTTGTAGGTCCACATTCCTCCTCTTTCCAAACTGTTCAGTTATCTCTTTTTTTCCTCTTACGTATGCAGCTTTTATATTTCTTTTTTTCCTCCTTTATTCTTCCAAACATCTTTCTTTTGAAACTTCTTCACATATATATATATATATATATATACTCCTCTATATATATATATATATATATATATATATATATATATATATGTATATATATATATATATATATATATATATATATATCTTATAATATATATATATATATATAGTAACTATATCTTATATATATATATTCTATATATAGAACACCAGCAACAACAACAGCAACATATATATATATATATGTAGCAACAGCCCTATATATATGCTGCTCTTCTTCTTCCTTCTTCTTAATAATATATATATGTAATCAGGAGCAACTCCCGAAGGGTTTTCATAACCAGTTGATCCAGCATCTAGCTACTTCTGGTCCGAAACTCGCAACCCTGAGATACTCTGGGAACCAATTTCTCGGGGCAATGGTCTCCGACGCCCGGTCCTCAGGTTCAAACGCTCTCTGCGGGTGATTTCGATCCAGCACCAGGTAGAACTAGCATCTCTTCTTCCATCAGGCCTCATGGCTCGTTCTCCCAGGGCTCTCCAGAGATCGAGCTTCTTGGCTGTGTAAAGGGGTGGAGAAAGGAGGGAGGACGGAATGGGACAAAACATTGATAATTAGTAACGACAATTATGTTAGGTAATATATATATATGTATATATATATATATATATATATATATATATATATATATATATATAATATATATATATATATATATATATATATATATATATATATATATATATATATATATATATATATATATATATATATATATATATATATAACATACATATATATGTATATATATATATATATATATATATATATATATATATATATATATATATAACATATATATATATATATATATATATACCTAACCTGATTGTAATTACTAAATAGGCACGATTATTGTTCTCCCTCACTCCTCCTACACTCTCCAACTCCTCCTGCTCCTATTCATCAAAGAGGTTCATATTTCAATTCAGAAACACCAGCTTCTCAAAATTCTCATCAGTCAGGGATGACCTCTTAGGCCTGAAAACATTAGAGCCCAAACTGAACAATCTCTCCACAGCCGCGGAGGAGGGGACAGGGGTATTGTACTTGATAAAGAGGTCCAACCAGACTTCTCTGTGCTGCTGAGGGAATAGGTATACAGACAGTGGGGTGGTCCTCTTCACCTTCAGCTTGTTCCAAATCTCAAAAGCTTTCTTCAAGTCCTCCTCATGGTGGTCGATAGCCAGAGGCTGGTTGTCATTCGCCTTCATGTAATGAAAGGGTCGTTTTCCACCTGCTCCTGCTCTTGGGTGGCACCATCGTTGTCGTGACCGGGGTCACGTTTATCAGCCTTCACTGGTAGCCTCTTCTGATGAGTCTCCTTCCAAGTCACTTGTTTCAGAGAACTCAACAGCCTGGAAGTTTAAATAGGGCATGGGAGGCTGAATTCATCAACAGGTCTATATCATCACAAGCAGGTGCTCAAACCTCCCCTTTGAAGGCCACCTGAAAGTTGGTAGGATAGTATATATATATATATATATATATATATATATATACACACAATTCTTATAAATATTATATATATATATATATATATATATATATATATATATATATATATATATATATATATATATATATATATATATATATATATATATAGATTATAAAAAAAAAAATTTTTAGCCTGTATTAGAAATCAATGAACTTTTTAATAATGACAATAATGACAGAAAATGACAATTATTTCGTTCAATTCATAAAAAAATGTTCCGCACCAGTGACAATGAAAATTCTGAAACTTAAGTACATTCATCACAATCAAAGTGTATTAGTTGCAATAAGCTTCAGATTCAAATATTTATCTGTTTTGCATTTCTGGTACAGTTCTTCCATTAATTTCACCTTTCGTTCGGCACAAATATTCGTCTGTGGTATATCTACACAACGAGGATCTGTCAACATTCAATGATGAAGTTTAAACACTTCTGCTGCAGACCAATTTAATTCCGGAAATTCCATCCATCATTTCTGGTGAATCTGTGCGTTAAACATTTGGTTAGAAAACCAGGCTTCTTGCCATGTATTTGAGATGAGAAAGCGCACTGTGTTGCCAGTGGGGAACTCTCCATTTAGGAAGGAGGTGATGCAATAAATAACATAAAACACGTAAATTCCATCTAGCATTTAATGAAAGAGACGGTAATTTTTCTCAAATTAATTACCGGGGTAAGCACTAGTTTCTTTAGGAAACTGAATGCTCTACATAACTCATACAGAAATCTAAAAATCATCTCGCCAACCTGAATTTTAAATAGTTATCATTTCACTCTCTGGCTTGTGGGACTGCTGCAAGATATCGTATTGTTTTATCACTTCGTCCACAAATTCATAGTTGAGAGTTGGTTTGGTAGAAGAAATTGGATTAAAGAAGTCTAACACATGCTTTAAGATTCTATCAAGAATATGATGTTGGCAGCCAATGTACTGTGGCTGACCAAATCCTCATGTGACCATTTCAGTTTTTAATTTTTAACAATTCCATTCACTCGTCCAGTATTTATTTGCTGTTACCCTTGATACACCCAATTATTTTAGAAGTTTCTTCCCTGCCACTTAAACTTTGCATTAAATATGCTGTGAGTAATCCAGCAT
>JABUQX010020467.1:0-15384 GCA_015478945.1 Trachelipus rathkii | reverse complement strand
TTAGTGAATAAGCCTTAAATTGCGAACTGAAGAGGTGGATCAATTTTCCTCTCCTCGGAAAACTTTTTCAGTTCGTATTTTTCGATTTAAATTAGTGAATGAGCCTTAAATTGCGAACTGAAAAGGTGGATCGAGTTTCCTCTCCTCGAAAAACTTTTTCAGTTCGCATTTCGATTTAAATTAGTGAATGAGCCTTAACTTGCGAAATTAGTGAATGAGCTCTAAATTGTGAAATTAGTGAACTGAGAAAGGATCGATTTTCCTCTCCTCAAAAAAAATTTTCAGTTCGCATTTCGAATTATATTAGTGAATGAGCCTTAAATTGCGAAATTAGTGAATGAGCCTTAAAATGCGAAATTAGTGAATGAGCCTTAAATTGCGAACTGAAAAGGTGGATCGATTTTCCTCTCCTCGAAAAACTTTTTCAGTTTGCATTTCGATTTAAATTAGTGAATGAGCCTTAACTTGCGAAATTAGTGAATGAGCCTTACATTGCGAAATTAGTGAATGAACCTTAAATTGCGAACTGAAAAGGTGGATCGATTTTTCTCTCGTAAAACTTTTTCAGTTCGCATTTCGATTTAAATTAGTGAATGTGAATTAAATTGCGAACGGGTGAAGTTGATCGATTTTCTTTTCCTCGATGAACTTTTTCAGTTCGCATTTCGATTTAAAATAGTGAATGAGAATTAAATTGCCAATTGAAAAGATTGATCGATTTTCCTCTCTTCGACGAACGTTTTCAGTTCGCATTCCGGCTGACATTAGTAATGAGCCTTAAATTGCGAACTGTATATATATACTTATATTATATATATATATATATATGATATATATATATATGATATATATATATATATAATATATATTATATTATATATAATTATATTTTATTATTATTATTATATATATATACTTATATATATATATATATATATATAATAACAAACTAAATTTTAATCTCAAAAATTACGTAAGGGATAGTTTATTTCAAGAAAAATATGATATTTGGAAATCATATACGTAAGAAATTTTGCCTGTGAATAATTTGCATGAGTTTTCATTACTACGAAATAAGTATACAAATATATATAATTTGTAAGGTATGTTTTCTATTAAATTATGTGTATGAAAAGTGATCTTTTTGAGAATTTTGTGTAACATTAACTAGTTTAGCTATAAAAATACAATACCCAATCGTAAATAATTGTTAATGCGTATCAGAATGTTTGTTTCAAATTGTGTTGTATATTTTGAATTTTTTACGTAAGAATTTTCATATTTGGTAATTTGGAAATGAATTTTTAATACTACGAATAAAGAAGTTTGAATTTTTTTTAAACTTTTCGTTAAGTGGTATTCGTTTTCCCTAATTTTTTCGCTCTTTTAAAATAACTTGTAATGTTAATTTTTAATTTACGGCGACTATTTTATAATCCTTTGGTTTGTTTTTGGAAAGTCAAATACACAATGTTAATTGAAAATAAAATTATATTTTTAAAATTTTTTAAAATAGTAACTGTTTATAAATCGCATTGACACATTAGATGTTACTATATATAATATATATATATATATATATTATATATATATATATATATATTATATATATATATATATATATAATATATAATATATATATATATAATATATATATATATACTATATTAATAATATATATATATTATATATATATTAATATATATATATATATATATAAACGTATATATATATATAACTATATATATATAATATTTTTATTATATATATATATATTATATATTATAATATATATATACTATCTATAGTAACTAGTTTAACTATAAATATAAAATACCCAATCGAAAAAAATCGTTAATGCATAATAAAATGTTCGCTTCAAACGATGTTGTAAATTTTGAATCATTTACGTAAGAATTTTCATATTTGGTATTTTGGAAATTAATTTTTTTGGCTTTTAAAATAACTTGTATAGGGCTAAATTTTCATTTAGAGATATTTTTTATCCATTGTTTGTTTGATGGAAAGTCAAATTACATTATATATACAAAAAATAAATTTTAATTACTCAAAAATATCGTAAGGGTTAGTTTATTTTAAGAAAAATATGCAATTTGGAAATCATATACGTAAAAAATTTTGCCTGTGAATAATTTGCATGAGTTTTCAGTTCCACGATATAAGTTTACAAATAAATATAATTTTTAAGGTATGTTTTCCTTGAAATTATGTGTATGAAAATGATCTTTTTGAGAATTTTGTGCAATAGTAATATAAAAATAAAATACAATACCCAATCGAAACAAATTGTTATTGCATTGCATATGAGAATATTTGTTTCAAATCATTTACTTAAGAATTTTCATATTTGGTAATTTGGAAATAAATTTTCAATATAATGAAATACGAAGTTTAATTTTTTTTAAAACTTTTCATTTAGCATTATTCGTTTTCCCTAATTTTTTACGCTTTGAAAACAACTTGTACAGTGTTAAATTTTTTATTTAGAGATATTATTTATCCATAGTTTGTTTCAGGGAAAGTCAATTTACATAGCGTTAATGAAAATAAATTTATTTTTGAAAACGTTATAAAATAGTTACGCTTTGAAAACAACTTGTACAGTGTTAAATTTTTTATTTAGAGATATTATTTATCCATAGTTTGTTTCAGGAAAAGTCAATTTACATAGCGTTAATGAAAATAAATTTATTTTTGAAAACGTTATAAAATAGTTACTGTTTTGAAATCGCATCGACACATTAGATTTAGAGAATATATATATATATATATATAAATTTATATTTTTACTAAATTTGTGTTAAGATTTAAATTTTTGTCGATACAAAATTCACATTCAATTGTAACGTTTGAATTTGTTTGCAAAAGCTAAGCTCGTAACTTTTTTATTTTTTAAATACGTTAGTTAATACCTTATAAAATAAAATGCATTTTAAATTTTTCAATAGGAAATTTTTAGGACTAAATTTAAAATATGATGTTATAGATGATAATAAAACTAGCTATATTGTCTTTTTCTCATTGCTTAAATTTCAGATTACACTGTAAAAATGAAATCGAAAAAGAAGTCGCGTTCTTGCTCTAAGGATAAGGATAAAAAATTTAGGAGAAAGTTTAAAGATTTGAGCGAAAAAGAGAAGCAAAAACTGCTCGATTTTATGAGGAATATGAAATCTCACAAGGAGGAAGAAAGTGATAAGTCGATTTCATCTCCATCTTCTCATAGCTCTAATTCTTCAAAATTATCTTCGAAAGCCGGTGAATCCAATTCATCGACGTCAGAAACTGAAAAAGAAGAAGAAACCACTCACGTCAAAAGATATAAAAAAAAGATTGAAACCGTTGTTAAATCAACCGATGAAGGTGGAAAAGATATCCTACATCAAGACAATTACCTAGGATATGACTAAATTACTAATTAAAAGACTCTACGTTCGTTGGAGTTTGAATTCTATAAATTATATCGTTTCTATTTCGATCCTGAAGTTAAATTGGCTGTTGAATCATTCACAACGATTATAGGTTTTCTTCTGATCATCTTTTTTTAGACATTTCAATAGGCATTGATATTGTTAACGATATATTACTATATTATATATATATATATAATAATTTATATATAAATAAATATTTATATTTAATATATACTATATAATGATCTTTCTATTTACATACGAATATATATATATATATTTATATATTATATATATATATATATATATATATATATATATTATATATATATATATATTTTGTTTTAGAAAAATCTTATGATTGAAGTTTTATGTTCAACAGATACGGACGGAAAGTGAGAACTCTACAGTAACTACTACTCAAGGAACACCATCGGAGAAGAAGTCGGTGGGAGACCACTCTCTAACAAACATGCGAACAAGTCGTTCAAAAACAGGGAAATAAAGTGTTATTTTTTGCTCTAAGGTGGGTTGAAAGAAAGCGCAACCTATTTCATTCATATCGTTTCCTATCGCTAACCCACTCGTATCTAATACGTTTTTTTTATTTTTTATAGGTCATTCACCGATCTCTTAAAGACCATTTGAAATCGAAAAACCATGATAAAATTAGCAAAACTACGAAGGATCTACTAATTAAATGCGAACTGCAAGTAGTCTTTTACACATCGAATAAAAATGATGTTGGGGCTTTGTGCGTAATATGCAATAAAATTTTTAACAACATGAACAATCACGTGAGAAAAAACCATAACAATCTAAATCGTTCAGAGCGAAGAGAGCTTAAAAACTCTAGCCCGACCGTAATTGGGGGACAAAACAAATCAAAAGGTAAAAATGATGGCGACGACGTTGGTGACGGGAATGAATTTAAAATCGAAAAAAGTAAAAACAAAATATCGTCCTCATGGGTAGAACACCACCAGATAATAGAAAATAATTTGATAACAAAATATAAGTCCTTTTTAAAGAACAATACGGCGTTATACGAAAGGATCTTGCTGAGGTTTCAAAATGTCGAAAAAAATATTATCGATGTATTTTCCGCACTGCGGTTAAATCCACATACTCCATTTTCTCCCAAAAAAGCGGCCAATCTTCAATATCACCTGTTGGGTATGACGACGTACGAGCACGGTCAAAAATATTTATCTCTACTAATGGAGTGGTCGAAAAAGACCACGCTTTCGCCGAACACCATGACCATGAAAATCGAGGATTTCGTAAAATTTTTGAAGCAGATGATGAAGCTGAAACAAATTCAATCGGGCGTGAAAAAATACCTAAAGGGGTTCATAGCCACCGAAATTCCTTATTTCAAACACCAGTTAGCTAACTCTAAAGCGGCGTTCCAACAGAGAAAAGAAAAGAAGGATGTTACAAAAATGATTTTCTGTGAAGATATCGATAAGGTGATCAGACATAATTTTTTCCACGCCGGAATGAAGAATCTCGTCAACGGGATGATTAACTCAAAGATGTACACACCAGCCATACAAAGAAACATCGTAATTTTTTTACTTCTGGCCGCTTCCTCCGGAGGTCCGGCATCATATTCAATCTGACGATGGAGGAGTACCACAATATAAAAAAAATACAAACTGTGAGCGAAATCGTGGGCGCCGATGTCGAAAGCTCCGCAGCCGGTTCTTCGAATCAGGACGAACTCAAAAATCTTTACATCTTAAACTGCGAGAAACACAAAACTCAAAATATGTACGGGGACGCAACAATCATGTTAACTCACACATTGAAAATCGCCCTGGACGCTTACGTGACCTACGTGAGACCGACGTTTCTGGAGGCGAGGCGAGAATGGGCGGCCACCGAGAACGCGTTTGAAGAAGGAAACGACGAATTAGAAGAATCCACGAGGACGCCAAAAAGAGCGGATTTCTTCGATCCTCAGAAAATGTTGTTTTTAAATTATCAGGGGGGCCCTTTCACGACTCAAGCGCTAGGCAACGCCATGAAAAAATTAACGAAAATGTGCGATTTGCAGAAGCAATTTACCACCACGTTCAACAGAAAAGGCACGACTACAGAAACGGCGGTTCATCAACCGAAGCTTCGGAAAAACGTCGCCCGATTAATGTATCATCACGAAAATACGGCAGAGAAATATTACAACGCTACCATAAGCACCGTAACCCTGGCCGACGCGTATCTAGAAACCAAAAAAGGAAGTCTTCTACTACAATTTTCAAACAACTTTAAAATAGATGGCGGAGAAGAGAGCGAAACGGGAGGAAAACTGCAGTGGGAAGACGAAAAGGAGCCCGATGATGATTCTGCCGCGCGTCGTGAAAAGTCACCCGATAGTCCGACGCTCGTCGAAGTTCACGTTGACGCGCCAGCCAAAGCATCCGATCAGATTTTACCCGACGAAGTTTCATCCAGATACGAAACCGATAAGGCGCTAGATAATGCGCAGGACGAGTCTTCCGAAGAGGAGGCTGGTAAAGCTCCAGACGAGTCACCCGAACGAGAGGAGGAGGAGGAGGAGGATGCCGATAAAGCACCTGGTGAAAAACTCGACGAATCTTCCGATGAGTCATCCGTTCAAGAAGTCGGAGAGGGACGCGATGCAGAGGGTGTTGAAAAGGAGGAAGATAAAGAACAAGAACGAGTTGAATTTACATCACCCGATATTCCCCCGAGATCTGGTAATCGTTCGAAAATCAAACAAGCTATTCTAAGAAAAACATTAGTTGAAAAAAATCAAACACCGCAAAAGGAAATACCCAGAAGTGAACGGAAGCAAAAACGGAAACAAAGCGGAGACTCTGAAAATGAAGAACAGCGGGGTCATCAACTCCAGAAAACACCCGACGAATCGAGTGAATCAATTTCCTGCCACCCCTCTCTCTCTTACTACGATAATGTGGTCATGCAAAATATTGGGGAAGATAATAGAGGTAAAGATAACGACGAGTATTTTGTCCTTATATTCTCACAATATATTACTCTATATATATAATATATTTATTATTATATTATATACTATATATTTTTTATTATTATATATATAGATATATAATATTATATATATATATTTATATATAATTATATTTATATATAAGTTATATATATATAATTATATATATATATAATTTTTGTGAATTGTTATTATTATTTTTCTTATTGTGAATTTTTTTAGATTTTCGCACTTGAGATAAAACGGTTTTTTAAAATAAGCTCGCTCGCGAAGATAGGAGAAAGTTAGCGTATGATAAATTAAAGACAAATTAAAAACAAATATAAAGTGAATGATAATATACTATGGTAGTATATATATATATGTGTATACTATATAAATGTGGATCAGTTGATTATTAAATCCTCTGTTATAGAATATGAGTGGCGTACTCAAAGACGATTCAGCCGGAAGAAGAAGAATATTGAAGACAATACCGAACTACCTTCAAACCTTCTACTCGAGCATCCCTCGCATTCTCTCTTCTTTTGCGCGCGGATACCGATTTTTATAGCTCACGGTCATATGATGAACTTCCTCCGATCAGAGTGGTCCTGATGCGACGACGATGACGGATGTGGACGATGACGATGCTCACGAACAAGAGATGATAAGAAATTAAAAAAGGTAAAATAAATATTTACGCGTAAACTATTATGATATAAAAAGATTAAATATGACTTTTTGTAATATATCACTTAAGTACTCTTATTACATCTCTTTCATTAGAGAAGATAGTGGAACAAACCATCAGTTTCCATATAAAAAAACTGTAGGATGAACGTGTTGAGGAGTATGGGAATGATTTCGTTCTTAATACATTGATGAGGTCCGACTCTCTCAGACGCAACAGCTAGTTGATTGGATATTGAGAAAACAATAGAACACTAACTTGTGAAAGAAGAAACTATTCAGCAATGGAGCAGAGCGAACCTTCTTCTTATTCATGATTACAGAAAGAACGGGATAGAGTGAAAGGAGGACATGTACATTTCAGCTGACGGTGTGTCAGGGAAACACATAACCCAATAGTTACTATAAATTTTTCACTATTAGTAGATCTAGGGATTTTAGATAATGTAGGAGTTCAGTGATTCCATGATAGAATTAAAAAGCACCATTATAATCGTGCGAATCGAATCTCTAATTAACGGAATTAATGAGTAAAAAATATTAATAGAAAGAAACAATTTGAAGTTCCGACTTCTGGCAGAATTCAGTTATCTTAGTCTAGGAAGAAGGGATGTTCGCGACCAAATTATGTAATTTTTATTAATTATTAATGGTTAAAATTATTTATAAAATTAAATACAAAGATATTTGTAATTTCATTGAAAAAAAAAAAATATAATTTTTAAATAAAAAAAATTCATTTTTACACAATGAAGCTTTTTTTAATTTCCTGTTTCAATATCCGTATAATGTTTTTTAGACAAAATGGGAGAATTAATGCTATAGGAACTAAATTAGTAAAACGAGTTTCTTTATGCGATTATGGTTTTTCTGCTGAGCAAATGGAAGTCCTAGTTTGACAATGGCGATTATGTTAATTAGAGATAAATGACGAGGCACATTGAGATTAAGGCAATACGTTTTGAAAAAATTAAGTATTATATAATGTAATTGTAAATTCAGATTAAAGAATAGGTAAAGTGCTTGGTTTAATACGACCTTCCAAATTGTATACGTAATTTGCTTATGAAAACTTATTTCACGATAATTTTTGTACTTTCTCAAAGGGAATTATTTATAATTGACGTCAATATATGCAGTGTGGGGGTGTTTGTTTGTTCGTTATGATAGCGAACTTCTTTGTTGCCAAATGTATTAAAGTTCAACTATCTCACTCTTTTTTTAATTATTTTGAATTCAGAACAATACGTCGAGGCAGGCGCCTATAAACAGCGGTATGCATCAGATTCGAGGTTTATCAAGTCTGCTTACTACAATGGATCTTGTCGAGTGTTTAACTAACAAGGGATATAAAAGCATTAATAGTGTACGTCAAAAAAAAGAGAAGGGTAACTAATGCAGAACTCGATGCGCTATTATCAGTAACGTTCAAATAATAAAAAGATTTAGGGATTAAAGAAAGAATTTAAAGTGATTAACCCCAAATTACAAATACAATCACTGAATAAGAGTAGATTGTTTATAAAAACTTTATCACGAATAGTTAATAGTTAATAGTTTCAACCAAACTAAAAGCTCTCAATGGAGCAATTTATACATAACTTTCTAGTTTTTAGAGACACTGAGTAAATCGTAAAAAGGGTAAATTTAAGCTAAAGTATAAGACCAGGATGCCTTTTCGTATAAAATTTGAAAGAAAAGAAGGAAGATTGTGAATATTTTCCATACGACGGGGGGGGAGCCTCCGTAATGGTTGCAATTAGTTGGACACGTGGCCTCATCCGCACCTAATTTACCGCGAACGAAATGTCTCTCTAGATCTATATCACAATTCATGTTGCGAGCCGACTCTAATAATATCACTGCTACAGACAGTACCCAGGAGCTCGTGGAATGAGGGAAAATAAGTCAAGGGTCGTAATGGCGAAAATGGGGTGTTGGAACGGTCTCAGGTCTCGCGTCGTTTCACTGCCAACCGTGGTCCGATATAATGGAGCTGAACAAACGAGAAAAAGCATCCCATACTTTCTTGGTCAGCTCGTATGTGAATTCAGAATAAGATAAAGTGATACTCGCGCGATGATTGAGCGCCTAGAATAAGTCAATCCTCCCAGGAGGCGGATTGATAATGTTATACCTCAATAGCTCGAAGGCCCGGCGTAAGCCTCGCAGGACGCAACATCGGTGGATAAAATGAAACCAGTGATTAACGAACGAGAAGTACGAAATAGCGGACGACAGCGCCCTCTTGCTCGGAAAGCGTGTTTAATTCTGGCTCTTCGTCAACTGCCACTCTCGGATCTCTAGGCGCTTCTCACAGAAGGCGCGGCTGGAAGAGCAATCGTCTCCCAGACATTAATGAAATCGAAAAGAAATTGAAAACGGCGCAGTCAATAAACCGACAGGAGGCGGAATAAATAGGAGCACGTGTCGAATCTCGCCAGGACTACTACTCATAACGGCGCGAAGTATTAAATGTCCCACCTCCATGCGGAGATAGAAAAAGTTTTTTGAAAACACGGAAGCTTAGCGAATACAGGAACATCGGCAAATAAGGAAGCAATGCTAGAAACGAAAGAGCAGAAATCGAGAATAAGAACTCGCAATTGGGCGTCCGAGCAAATACAAGTGGAGAGAACGGCTAATGAAGTGGTCAGCACATGATTACTGCTAACTCTCACGAACGACTGGACTACTGTGACTCCAGGTAATGAAACGACGGCGGGGAATCTGTCGCTACTCCCGTGAACTTTCCTAATCGAAAACCTAAACCTCGCTCCGATTTGTGTAGAAACGAAGAAAAAATGCAAAGAGAAGAAATTTACGATTACCGAGCCGAGTATCCTAGCGTGTCTTCGATCATGAGAGATCACGACGAGATTTACGGTCACAGCCACCCTCAAGAAGAGAAGATGCTCGCAGATTTGATCTTGGAAAAAGCGAGAATAACTTAAACTACAAATTTTTTTTTTTTTGATAAACATTTTTATTCTATCTATCTATCCTATTATATATGTTGAATAAAACTATCTCCTATAGTTATTTGTTACTTTACCAAATTCTGACACTTTTTTACGTAAATTTGTTTAATATTTTACCAAACAATTTTTCACGTAGCGTTTCGTGTGGATAATAACGCTTATTGAAAACTAACGTGAAATTATCGTTTAGTATATTTTCGATACTTTTCGATGTATAAATTACTTTTTCTTTAGAGACCAAAATAAATACACGTTAGGTTTTACGTTGATCTAAACGATAAAATTCTGATTTTGCGCGAAGATTTTCGCTATGGACACTCTGAAATTTCACTCCACGTAAACTTTTTACGAAATTATTGATACTTTTTTCGAACATCAAAAATTGGGTTTACTTCGGTTTATAAACATAAATTCCCACGTAGGTTTCGTGCTGAAACTATATATACCAATATTAACGTGAGGTTTCGGTTATAAAACATTGAAACATAATTTAGGTTTTTGTATTTACAAAAAGAATCTTTAACTCACGCAGAATATAGGCAAAATGCTCCATGGTAATTAACCTAACGCGAAGATATCATTTATTTGAAATTTTGATACTTTTTGACCGTTAGATGGTTTATGAATATAACATAATCACGTCGGTTTCGTGCTGGAAACTATACAAACAAAAGAATCCAATTAACTCCCTAGATATAAGGCTACATGCTCCGATGGTATAAATTTTACGCGAGAATATATTTATGAGATTTTGATATTTTTTGACGTTTATTTGGTTTTATTGGTTAATAAACATAATTTCCCACGTGTGTTATTCAGTGTTGATGGAGAACTAATATAACAATATTTACGTGAGATTTTGGTTACATAACTTTGAAATTTACTTTACGTGAGATTTTTGTATTTAAAAAAGAGCTTTTACCTCACGTAGATATACGCTTAATTCTTCATAGGATAAACCTCGCGCGAGATATCTTTTAGGAAATTTTGATACTTTTTTTTACGTTAAAATTGGTTTATTGGTTATAAACACAATTCCCACGTGGGTTTCGTGTATAAACTTCATAACAATATTCACGTGAGATTTTGGATACGTAACTTTGAAACCTAATTTACGTGAGATTTTCGCATTTACAAAAAGAAACCCTAACTCACGTAGATATACTCTAAATACTCCATTGGATAAATCTTACGTGAGATATATTATACGCAATTTTGATACTTTTTTGACGTTGAAATTGGTTTATTGGTTATAAACACAATTCCCACGTGGGTTTCGTGCGGAAACTATATATAACAATATTCACGTGAGATTTCGGTTAGGTAACTTTGAAATTTACTTTACTTGAGATTTTTTGTATTTACAAAAAGAATCTTTAACTCACGTACATATACGCTTCATTCTTCATAGGATAAAGCTCGCGCGAGATATCATTTATAAAATTTTGATACTTTTTTGACGTTAAAAACGGTTTATTTTTGTGCAAATATAAATCCCACGTGGGTTTAGCGCTGAAAATTATATAACAATATCTACGTGTAATTTACGTGAGGTTTTGTGTTTACAAAAAGAAACCTTAACCACGTAGATATACGCTAAATCCACCATAGAATAAATCTTACGCGGAATATCTTTTATGAAGGTTTGATATTTTTTTGACGTTGAAATTGGTTTATTTTTTATAAACATAATTCCCACGTGGGTTTCGTGTGGAAACTATATAACAATATTCACGTGAGATTTTGGTTACATAACTTTGAAATATACTTTACGTGAGATTTTTGTATTTACAAAAAGAACTTTTACCTCACGTAGATATACGCCTAATTCTTCATAGGATAAACCTCGCGCGAGATATCTTTTAGGAAATTTTGATACTTTTTTTTACGTTAAAATTGGTTTATTGGTTATAAACATAATTCCCACGTGGGTTTCGTGTGGAAACTACATAACAATATTCACGTGAGATTTTGGTTACATAAGTTTGAAATATACTTTACGTGAGATTTTTGTATTTACAAAAAGAACTTTTACCTCACGTAGATATACGCTTAAATCTTCATAGGATAAACCTCGCGCGAGATATCTTTTATGAAATTTTGATACTTTTTTGACGTTGAAATTGGTTTATTGGTTATAAACATAATTCCCACGTAGGTTTCGTGTCTAAACTATATAACAATTTTCACGTGATATTTTGGTTAAGTAACTTTGAAATTTACTTTACGTGAGATTTTTGTATTTACAAAAACAACTTTTACCTCACGTGGATATACGCTTAATTCTTCATAGGATAAACCTCGCGCGAGATTTCTGTTTTCAAATATTAAAAACTTTTTTGACGTTCAAATTCATTTATTTTTCTACAAATATAAATCCCACGTGGGTTTCGTTCGGAAAACTATATAACAATATTTACGTGTGATTTTGGATGTATAACTTTGAAACATAATTTACGTGAGGTATTTACAAAAAGAATCCTTAACCAACGTAGATATACGCTAAATCCTGCATAGAATATTTCTTACGCGAAATATCTTTTATGAATATCTACGCGAGATTTTCACTATGGAGTTTTGAAACCTAACACGAGTAAGGTTTTTGTATTACAAAAAAAAATAATTATCTCACGTAGATATAGGTTTAATGCTTAGGTTAGGTTAGGTTAGGTTAGGTTAATCTTACGCGAGATATCGTTTACAAAATTTTGATATTTATATGACGTGAAAACTTGATTTTATTATTCGCAAACAGTTTTCACGCGGGTTTCGTGCGTTTGATTTTCTTTATTTTAGTAAGAAACCTAACTTACGTGAGGTATTTCTTCTTTTTCGTACCATAATATCAAGAACGAGTCTAATAGCACGTCACCCACGAGCGTAGGACACGTTTCTAGTATCCGCGGGAGGCAAAACGTACTCTACGACCAATTTTTAAGGGCTATAAAGTTAACCTACGTTTTTTAAATTTTGCGTATTTTTTGTGTTCTTTTTTTCTAATTGGAACAAAACCTACGTGATTTTCTGCCATTTTTGCGTATAAAATGTCGTTTCGTATAGTTACAGTTATGACGAAAAACAGTTTTTTTACGCAAAAATGTAGAAAAAGAGTTAAAAAGCATGCGAAAAAGAGTTAAAAACCAATTTTGCGTAGAAAAAAACGTCAGTTTGAATAGTTAGGCTTAGGTTAGGTTATGGTTAGGTTAGGTTAGGTTAGCGTTAGGTTAGGTTAGGTCTAGTTAGCGGTTAGGTTAGGTTAGGTTAGGTTAGTTTAAGTTTAGGTAGGTTAGGTTTAGGTTAGGTTAGGTTTTAGGTTAGGTTAGTTAGGTTAGGTTAGGTTTAGGTTAGGTTTTAGGTTTAGGTTAGGTTAGTGGTATAGGTTAGGTTAGGTTAGGTTAGGTAAGTTCCACCTGACTAAAAATATACGCAAAAACACTTCTTTTTTACACTGCCAAACGGAAACAAATTCTACGTATATTTTTGGACTGGTTCGGTTAAAACGTATAGTTTGTGTTTTTCTTCGAATTCACCAAAATTCACGAGCGATAAATTCTACGTAGGTTTTGTGTTTTTCGTCTTTCGACATTTTTTATACGCGTGCTAAAACGAATCTCACGTGAAAATTTCATTAATCGATGCCAACGTATAGTTTTAATTAAAAAAGTCACTTTTTTTACGATAAAAAATAAAATTCGTATAAAATTCCTATTTTTTGTACGAAATTCGCGGTTTTGTTAAAAAAGAAACGATTCTCACGCGCATTAAAACGAACCCCACGTGGAAATTATTTGCGGAAAAACGATAACGTCACGTGAGAATTTCCATTGAGTGTTTGGTTTATTTTTATACGCCAAAAAAGGAAAACCTCACGTGAAAATTTCATTAATCTATGCCAACGTATAGTTTTCCTTAAAAAAGTCACTTTTATTACGATAAAAAAGAAAATTCGTGTAATTTTCCTTTTTTTCGTAGGAAATTCGCAGTTTTCTTAAAAACGAAACGATTCTCACGCGCATTTAAACGAACCCCACGTGAAAATTATTTGCGGAAAAACGAAAACCTCGCGTGAGATTTTCCATTGAGTATTTGGTTGATTTTATATGCCCAAAAAGGAAAACCTACGTGAAATTTCACTTAATCTATTGCCCAACCGTCACTAGTTTTCCTAAAAAAGGTTACACTTTTCTTACGTTAACAAAACTTCTCTTCGACTCTTATTTTCCTATTTTTTGCTCAGAGAGAGACATCTTTCGCAGTTTTGTTCTTTTAAAAAACGAACACGATTTCTCACGAGCATTTAAACAACCCCACGTGGAAATTTATTGCCGGAAACAGACCTCTCGCGTGAGATTTTCCATTGAGTCCTCGGAGAATTTTTATACGCCAAAGAATTAAAACCTCGCGTGGAAATTTCATTAATTTACTTCAACGTATAGTTTTCCTTAAAAAAAACACTTTTTCTACGATAAAATATAAAATTCGTGTAAAATTCCTATTTTTCGTGCAGGTCGTTTTTATGGTAATCGACTTAATCGATCGTTTAAGCACGGCAAACATCCACCGATTTCTTTTTGATTCGTGGCACTTTAGAGAAATGAATCTTATTAATAAAAGAAAAAAGAGACCATTCCCTTTAAATGATGATACAAATTTGTGTTTTAATGAATATTCGAACCCGACTCACCTTATTTCCTGTTCCTCGATCCTGAAAGCCCTAAAACGGTTAACTAAATCGATGGAAAAACACGAGATCGAGCTCTCTCGACTTTCTAGTAAAGGGAAAGAAGAGAGAATCGACTCTCTCAAACAATCTCTTAAAATCGAATGCTTGAATGTATTACTTCTTTATTTTGGTCTCGTATACGCAATTCCTTGGCGAGTGTTGAGAGGACTAAAATATGAAGAAGTCATTGATTTAGTTTTTGGAGTTATACCCGAAACGATTCAACCGTCTATTGGCTTACCGCATCTTATGGGGTTGCCATCGATAGCGCTGCATTTGTCGGGAATTAAGCAATGGGAAATAAATCCTTTCATGAAAGTTATATGCGACTCGAACGAAGAATTCGTATATCAATTTGGACATTTTTCAAAAGTGATCCGATTTTCTACTACAAGAAAAAGCAAAGCATTGATCGAGGAAGATGCGACTTCGAGTGATATTGACGACGACTGCATTTTGAATTGTGGCGATCTGCCGCAAGGAGAAAATACTGGCTTTCTTCGTTTCATAAAAGAAACTTTATTTCAAACTACAGAAGATCGCTCCATTGCCGAAAACTACGGAACGAGTGAAAGC
>JABUQX010020466.1:7500-12500 GCA_015478945.1 Trachelipus rathkii | reverse complement strand
TGTGTGTTTGGGTCACGGATACATCCTTACCTCCTCCCGTGGATGAGGGTACAGGTTAAAATCGGTCCTTTTCTCTTCTGACCGGGCTGCCTATTGTAGGAGACTTGAAACTTGTAGTTAAGCAGTCCTGCATTTGGGTGTATAATCCCGGGCTTCGCGTTCTGGCACCATGGGGTTCCTGGGAGGGGTCTCGCGAGGCCACATCCGCTGCCATTCCCTAAGGGGTGGGTTTTCGGGAGTGGGTGTGTGTTGGGGTCTGGACTTGGTCCCTTCTACTCGACAAGATGCTCTCCGGTATGAATAGTTTTTCCCTCCACATCCCTGTTGCTATATTATCTTTTATGTGTCATATGTTTCGTTGTTATTACTGGTTTTTATTGAGGTGGAGAAGTGTATTGGGAGATTATCGATTTATTAATTTATGAATACACCCATAAATAAATAATGGTTTGGATGCATTAATAGACGAAATGGCTCGTTTTTCTCACCATCATCTGACGAACCACCTTCTTTCGCATCAGGATCCTGCTTTAACAGTCGGCACCATCCCCTGTGAGCATACCCCACGACGAGATAATTTTTCCGTCAATTCCTGATTCTTCCCCTGCGATTTTATTAGATGACGACTTCCCTCTGACGAATCTCTCACTGAAACGTCCGACTCCAGTGTCCCCTGTGGAACAGCTAGGAGATTGCTTTCCTAGTTTTGGGCGCGACGCGTCTCCTCTGAGACGCCACCACCACTTTTAAATATCGGGCGACGGATGTATCCCATATCCCCTCCATGTATTTTATTTTTATTTATTATTTTTATTTTTTTTGCCGTTCCAGAGTCCACTTTCAGTATACACTATATCCTCGTAGGTTGTGAGGCTCTCACAGCTTAACAGAGAAAGGTTTTTTTTTCCCCATCTTACACACTGTTCCATACCGCCTCTCATTTATAATGGCAGAATCACCTCATTTTCAAAGTGACGCGATCTTTACTTCCTTCGGGAACTGACTCTGATCTATAAAATTTAATTCCTTAATTGCAGTTTTCATGCGTTAAGTTTGAGAGTTACCCATGAAGTTGATTTTTTGACTCAGTATTGCAGCTTTTTTTTTTTGGTCCTCAGCGGCGGCTCCTGTACGCTTACTAATATATATATATATATATGTTATATATATTATATATATATATATATATATATTATATATATTATATATATATATATATATATATATATATATTATATATATATATATTATGTTTGTATATATATTATATATATATATATATAATAATATACAAAGGTGGGCATTAACGCGTTAAAGCGTTAATCCGTTAATTAACTTTAATTTTTTCGTTAACTTTTAACGCTTTCGTTAATTTCGAAAAGAAGTAACGGACTATTAACGAGTTACATTTTTGTGAATTAACGTTGAGTTAAAATTTTCCCTACATCCGTTAACCGTTACCTTAATTTACGAGTTTATAAAATATTTTCTTACCAGATTTTAAATTGTATTATCATCGATTTCGATAATAGATAAACTTTTTTTTCCAAAATTTGCTAAACGCTCCTCTCAATGGCTCAAAATGTGTTTATTCTTACACGGTTATATTCCCGTTTAATAATGTTTAACATGTTTTTCCTTATGCTGTATTCTCATTTCTTATTAGTTCGCTGAAGAAAAAAAAGATAGTGACTGTTGCCCGTTCAATGAGTCATTAACTTCTTTCGTTCGTTACTTGAACTTGCTTCTTTTGTGACTAGAGAAAATATAAGAAGTAGGCCTAATAAGCGTTATAAAAAAAATATATACATATTTGTATTAAAACTGTAAGTTGGTATATCCTATTATTTTTACAATAATATACCATTAAGTATTAATTAAGGTATTTACGCTTTGGAAGTATTCTTTGACAAGCAGCAAAGGTATCTGCTAGGTCAAAGCCTAAATTATTTAAGCCTGATAAACTTAATATCATTATTAATATTGTTAGGGATATTATTATAATAAAAAAATTAACAATTATTATTACTATTTCAACATATTTTGAAGACGGTTAACGTTAACGAGTAATAGTTTTAACATACAGAATGTGAACAGTGGCGAGTGTAAGTGGATAGATTTTAAGTTATTGAGAGTAGATGTAAGATGGTTGGAAAAGTTGATTTGGGTGAGGACTTAAAATGTGTGCATTTGTTAGAGGGAGCAAATGTGGATAGGGTTCAAAGACAGATGGTGTTAGCATATTGTGGTAAAGGTGCATGGGTATTTAAGACTTTTAAGGAGGCTTTGCTGGTGGTTTGTGAAGGGATAGGAAAAAAGGAGAATGAAACTATTGGGATAAGTGGTTGGGTGAGTCATGATAGGTATGACAAGAGAAAGGACGAGATGGAAGAGAGAAAGAATCAATTTGATAAAAGAACTAATAGAAAAAATAAGTATGGACAGATAATGAAGTGTGTAATATGTAGTTCCATATACCATTTTGCTGCGGCATGTCCGAAGAATATTCAGTTTCAGAGAAGGTCTGTTTTCAGTGGTGCACGAGGAGAAAGAGAGATGATGCGAAAGGATGAGAGTAAGTGTAGAACAAGTGAAGAAGGTAAGAAAGACGAGAAGATTTTTTGTAATAGAGCAATAGAGAATGAGAGTATTGATGAGGAATATGAGTCGATATGTGCAATTGTAGATACAGGGTGTTCAAAGAATGTTATTGGTGAAAAGTGACTAGGCCGCTTATTGGGTAGTTTCAGTAAGGAAGAGAGAAAGAAGATGGAAGAAACTATGGAAAATACGAGTGTGAGTTATGTTTTCGGTGAAACTACCTATAAAAGTGTGAAAAGATTATTAGTTCCATGTTGTATAAAAGGTAAGAGGTTTTTGTTGAGAACTGAGTTAGTAAAAGGGGATATACCCTGGTTATTAGGATATGAGTCTTTAAAAAATCTTGGTGTAACAATTAAGGTGATGAACAATAGTGTGGTTCTAAGTGAATTGGATGGTATAGAGGTTCAGTGTTGGATAAATGATAAGGGTCATTTAAAGTTACCTTTACGGGGTGGTGTGAAGAGGGAGGTTTGGTGGATAGGTAATATAAAAGAGGAGTTGCTCAAAGAAGATCGGAAAGAAAAGATTGTCACTAAACTTCATATACAATTTGGTCACCCAAGCAGAGATAGATTATGGAAATTGATGAGGGATGCTTATGGAGAAGAATGGGGTAGAGATGAGGGTAAAAGTATACAGGAGTGTATAAATCAGGTTAGTGAGAATTGCAATGCCTGCATTAAATACCAAAAGACTCCGAGACGTCCAGTGGTGGGTTTACCTCTAGCAAGAGGTTTTAATGAGACAGTGGCAATGGACCTCGGTGAATTAGAAGGTCAGAGATTTATTGTGATGGTGGATCTTGGAACCAGTTTTTGTCAGGCAAGTTGGGTAAGGAGTAAGGAACCAAAAGAGATTGTGAGAGTAATATTGGAAAAGTGGATCAGTGTTTTTGGAGCACCTGAGAGGTTTTTTAGTGACAATGGGCTAGAGTTCCAAAATGAAGAGATGAAAATCCTATGTGAAAGGTTCAGTATGGTGCAGTGGGCCACGGCTGCAGAAAGTCCCTGGAGCAATGGACAGTGTGAGAAGATGGTGGGTTTACTTAAGGATGGCATGAGGAAGATGATCGATGAAGGAGCTGAACAAAGGCTGTCTCTCTATTGGGCAGTGTCAGCTAAGAATAGTCTGTTAAATAAAGGTGGTTATTCACCAAATCAGTTGGTATATGGAAAAAATTGCCGGTTCCCTAATTGCACAGATGAAAGTGAGGAAAGTGTAGGCGTGTTAGGTGTGGAAAGTGAATGGTTGTTGCATAATCTTAAGGCACTACATTTGGCTAGAAAAACACACATTCAGCAAGAATCAGATGAACGGGTAAAGAGAGCAATGAAGGGCCAAATACGGGATCACCATCTGGAAGTGGCTGAAATTGGGGATAGTGTTTATTATAAAAGGGAAATAGATAAACAGTGGAGGGGACCAGCAAAAGTAATTGGCAGAGACGGTAAGACGGTTATTGTGAAACACGATGGTACGTTACGAGACGTATCTAGGGTTCATATCACTAGAATAGCAGGAATACCTAAAGAAGTAGAGGTTGAGGAAGAGAAAAAAGAAGTTGACGGTGTGAAACAACCCGTTAGGAGCTGTGTTTTTGAGGATGAATTTGAGGAATATGAAGGGATAAGAACACCTGTGGAACATGTTGATGAAGAAAGTGGAACTGAAACAGAAACTGAAGAGGAAGATCAAGAAGAAGCTGAAGAGAGAAGGGTGGAGAGGATCAAGGTGGGTAAGAGGTACACTTGCACGAATAAAGATACAGAAGAAAAACTAGATGTGAAAGTTTTAAGTAGGGCTGGGAAAGCGACCAGTAAAAAATGGAGTAATAGTTTTAACATACAGAATGTGAACAGTGGCGAGTGTAAGTGGATAGATTTTAATGATTATAAGGATGTAGAGTGTATAGAGGAGCAGGAAGAGGTTTGGATAGGGGATTGTGATGATGAGAGAGTTTTACAAGCAAAACTGAAGGAAATTGATAATTGGGGAGTGAAGGATGTGTATAGGAGGGTAAAGGATGTTGGACAAAAGAAAATCTCTATGAGATGGGTTATAACGGATAAAGTAGTGGGAGGACAGGAAATATGTAAAGCAAGGCTGGTGGCTAGGGGTTTTGAGGAAATGGGCAGGGAACTTGTGACGGAGGCACCTACGTGTTCTGGTGAAGTGTTAAGACTATGTCTTAGTATAATAAAGCGTGAAGGGTGGATTTGTCAATCGATTGATATAAAAACGGCGTATTTACAGGGTGATAGGATAAAAAGGAAAATATGTGTAATGCCACCAAAAGAAGCAAAGGAGAAAAGTCATGTTTGGGAATTGAAGAAAACGGTGTATGGGTTAAAGGATGCCGCTAGGGCGTGGTATGACAAGGTAGTCGCTGTGATTAT
>JABUQX010020466.1:0-2500 GCA_015478945.1 Trachelipus rathkii | reverse complement strand
ATATATATATATATATATCATAATATATATATATATATATATATATATATATTATATATATATATATATATATATATATCACCTTTTTAATTTGTATAGTCTGATAAATCATGTTTGAAGACGTAAGTGTACGTTTCTATAATTCTATATTTCTACAGAAAATGAAGTTTAATTAATTTCAAAAGTAATTTGTTTATGATTTTCAAAAATACATTGTTATTCAATTTTTTTCCTTCTTAGTGTTCACATTTGCAGAAAAAAAAGTTAAAAAAAAGTATAGATTTTTCGCAACGGTAGAAGATGTATTATAATCTTACGCTTTGGAATAAGCTCATTTTTTTTGCTCTTTGTGTTGCACTTAAGTATTTAAATTTCCTTTGCCAAACAACTACACAAATTTCACTTTCGGGAATCTCTCTCAATGTCTTTTGAATGTTTAAATATACACTTAAAAAAAAAAAGAAACTGAATATACAGATATAACGAAGATATTTAGAATTATTCACATAGATCTCATTCTTCAAGGGGTATAAATCTAATTTGTCCCAGTTATGGGGAAAGGTAAAAAAGTATCATGCATGTCTAGTTTAAGCAGTTGTAATGAACCACCAATCATTTATTAAGTATTTTAAATAATTTTTTTTCGTAATCAAATTTTTTTTTTTTTTTTAGTTGTTTCTCCCTCGAGAAGTTGTCTCGATGGTCATTCTCTATCAACCGTAAATGATTTTGTTAATTAAGACCAGATGTATAATCCACATTCTGATCCTTTTCATGAAAATTGAAGTTAATTTTTCCAATTGTATTACGTGAAAGTTACAGTTTAGGAATTACATAGTACACTTAACTTTGTACCTCTATTGACATTGTTTTAATCCACATAAATCTAAGCTAATTAATTGCCCTGCTCATAACTACGCCTGATCTGTAACACAGAATTTCCCCTTCGATAGACATGCCCCACTTGCCGTGGTGAAGAAGGAGTGGGTTTCGATTCCTTTCTGAATATAGTGAAAAGTATGTTTCGCTATTTCAGCTCGTTTCATCATTTTTCCTTTTTCACACATTTGTTGATTGTGTTTGCTCCCCCCCTTCCCCTCTATGTACTGAGGTTCGCCAAATCCGCTCGTCTGAGGACGTACTTCCCTCACCAATTGTTTGATTTCTCTTCCCCTTCACATGTTTGCTTTTGGCCATTCTGTGTCTTGGTTCATGTATAGGTCCCGTGTCCTTCCTACCTTCCTTCCCGCGGATCGAGGCGCACATGTTAAAAACCGCATCTTTACCCTTGCTGACATTGAAGGGGATCGAATACAGGATTACCAAGGATACTACCCTGTATTGGGTGATATAATACCTGGGCGTCGAGTCAGTTTCGTGTAGTGCCATGAGAGCAGACCTGACACCGACTTTTCAAGGAGATGCTCTCCTGAGACCATATCCGCAGCCCACCCCTTTTTAGGGCAACTTTCGAGGGGGATGGGATGAACTCTGGACTTTAACTGTATACTCGATAAAGGTTTCCATGCGTATTTTGATTTATCTCTTTTGGTACTGAAAAGTTAGAAGGAGAGTTTTATGTCAATGACAAAAAAAAAAAAAAAACGCTTCATTAAAAGGCGCTATGCCACAGCCGCTGTCGGCCATTACCGCCTTGCACCCAGTATGCCACTGGAAAAAAGAGGGGCTTAATACCTTATTAAATGAGCATGGTTCATTGACTTCTGAGCATCTTCCATCGAACCATTCCACACCCTAGATAAGGTTTCAGGATTATCCCCCCATGTGTCCAATAAGAATTGCGTCGCTTTAGAACAACACGTTACAATCTCTCCCCTCCCCAGCGACTCTATTACAACACCATGGAATAGTCAAACTATCATGTCTCGGACCCATCTTAGCATGTCCTTGTGCCTTGATGTCGTTTATAGTCTGATTGCGTAAGTTCATCTTACCTCTCAATCACTCACTCACGAAACCTCTCGTCCTTAGAGAACGCACTAGATTCCGCTTTAGGTTCAACCGACAATCATGGACCCCGATGTAGCTTTTACTACTCTCGCCTGCCCCAGGCATCAAGTCAGTTATGGCTTCGTATATCACTTTTAGTAATAGCTTATTATAATCCCGCGCAGACTATATTTCCAACACTTCTAAAGCTTGCGCTTATTGCTCTTGAGATCCGTTCGTATCGACAGATATCACTTCACCTTTAAGAAACTCTAATTGTTCTATTAGAGAATGTCTACTGACTCCCTTCTCCAATATATTTCTTTATTGTGTCTCGAGTCCTTCCTCTTCTACACGTTAAGCGTGAGTTTCTCTAACTAAAGTCAAATTCTTGATTACAGTCGACCATATGTGCCACATCCGGAGATGTTCCAGGTGTCTTAAATTTGGGCACCCCCCCAGATATTTTGCCCATCACACCATTCCATCTGTCGAAGCTACAGTAGTAAGTTCCACTCATCTTTTGAAGAGGACTTTGTTGAATCTCTCT
>JABUQX010020465.1:72500-77354 GCA_015478945.1 Trachelipus rathkii | reverse complement strand
ATTACATTATTAATTCTATTATACCATAATCACCTTTGTATTCTCGAACTCGGAATTATACACTAAATGTTATTGATGATGTACCATACATGAATCAATTATTTTTTTCCACACAGCAAGTAATTGTTATTAATTAAGCATAATATTTAATATAATTAATACTTATTAACTATTATTATTAAGTAGTAGTAGTAGTAGTATTTATTATTTATTATTAAACCTATTATCGAATAATATCCAACTTTTGAAATCGGCAAATTACGTAATTTAAAAAAAAAATGCTTTAAAAATACATATAGAAAATATAAAATTGCCATGCACAAATAATCGAGAAAAGTGACATCCGGCATCATGATTATTGAAATTGGGAGAAGTGGAAAACCCGCTAAAGCTAGAGATGCCTATGCTTGCTTGCTTCAAGTACTTGATAAATTGAAGTTTCGCGTAGTTTTAATTTTTTATCATAATTTAAAAACAGTTCAAATTTTAAGCTATATTGATTTTTTTTTTACATTTCATATGTTGGTTAAAAGTCGTTAATATAATTATACACAGATCATGTTAAAAGTTTGTTCACCAATTTTTATCTCGAACTTAGCAGACGACAAAGTACACAGCGTTGCCATATGTTGGTTTTGCATTGTTTCTGGATGATAGAATATATATATATATATATATATATTATATATATATAATAATATTATATGATATATATATATATATATATATATATATATATATTCTATATACTATTAAATATATAATATATAGATAATATATATATATATATATATATATAGTGTGTGTATGTGTGAATTATAATTTCAATGTCGTAAATTGAATTATTACTGTAGATGCCCTTTCTGTCTCATTCATATCTGTGTTGGAAAGCTGATCTTTGGTCTTTGGCTTACGGATAACACAATCACGGAGTGTCGATAGACTGCATACTACCGCAGACTCTTTTTGATGTCGTCTGGACTTCTGGAATGTATTATTGGGTTGTCTGCTAACTCTGGGTGGTCAGGACAACCCTTTCACCTATTTATTTATTTTTTAACAAAGCTAAAATACTCATTTCTTTATAATATATATATATATATATATATATATATATACTATATATATATATATATATATATATATATATATAGTAATATATAATTATATATATATATATAATATATATATATATATATATATATATATATCAGCAAATGAGGACCACCCCCTCGAATTGGCATTACATTAGGCTCTGAGTGGCATTATATTTTGACTTAGGATTTCACAAGATGATAAAACATGAGAATAATGGGTAGATTTAATAGGGTTATAGCGTAAATTAACTAATATTCCAGGAATTTATTAAATAAAGGATCTTTGCAGAACTATTTTTACGCCTGTAAGGATATATATATATATATATATATATATATAATATATATTTATAAATATATATATATATATATATATATATATATATATATAATATATATTAATATATATATATATACTATATATATATATATATATATATATATTATATATATATTCCATGTATGTTTTCACATATAAAAAATAATTTGAATGTTTTTGGTTACAAAGTTGCAGTATGAAATTCAAATTTCTCATTCTATTCCATTATATATTATATATATAATATATATAAATATATATATATTATATATATATTATATATATATATATATTTATATATAATTTATATATATATATATAAGTATATAGCTATATTATATATATATATATACTGTAGTTTGCTCTAAAATTAAAATCTCATTAGGACTATCAAATAATAACACTGCAACTATTTTCTTTAATCTAATAGTCAAACCCTTTTGCCTTCTTCGTTCAGTTAAAATTCGGAAACTGTTGTCAAACTAAGGGAACTACAAACCCGTGAAAGGAAATAATTATCAATTTTAAGTAAGAACTATTAATAAAACAAACTGCTTCTCCCAGCCTGCCTCCAGCATACTGGAGGCTCAACCTGACATTAAAATACCAACGTAGAATCAATTAGCCAGGGGGAAATCTCTTGAATTGAGAGAGAAAATCTTTCATTCAATAATAGACACAGATGATGGCTAGAAATAACCAAAATAATAGTCTGCGATTTCATCCGTCATCCTCACCGAACATTGTTGCACTTTGCTTTATTGATTCTAGAAATACATTTAAATGGTTAACTAGCCCCACCTTTTATTGAGTAGTTTCACCAAAAATCCAAATAGACATTAATAGTAAAATTTCTAATACGATTATGAGAATCATTTATTACATTGGTACTAATGTTATTTATTTCGGGAATTTCCTCTAACTGTCTCAAGTTTAGTGCTAGCATGGGATAATTTTTTTTTATCATCAAGTAAAGTCTTTTACTTCAGCGATAGACTATTTTTCCATTTTCGAGAAAAACGGCCTCCAATCCGATGAGGATTCTTTTTACCTAGGAAACCAGTTGCAATTGATAGTGCATACCTGACAATACCTTGGATAGTTCACTCTTCTCCTATTCTGTGAAATCAACTCGTTAGAAGAAGGCACAAGAACACCAGTTTTTTTTTTTTTTTTTTTTTTTTTTTTTTTTATTAAAGTGGGCCTTACAAACCCTATAATTCAGATTAGCAATCTTAAGCCATTCATAATTCTTATTCTTTCATATTTTTAATTAACCTTACAGTTCTTTGAAAAATTCTCTTGGTGTACCAGTCCGGTTTTGCTTCGCCATTTTAACTTTGTAAGTTGCCTGTAGTTTAATTTAGTACTGGTTTCGCATTGTTAAATATTCAAAACCGATCCACCATCCTGGAAATAATAGAAACGAATGCAATAATTAAAATAATAATAATACATTTTCAATTTAAATAATAATAATAATAATAATAATAAAATAATAATAATAATAGTAATAATGATAATGATGATATTGATGATAATGATTAATGATAATAATGATAATAATAATAATAATAATAATAATAATAATAATAATAATAATAATAATAGTAATGAGTAATAATGAATAATAATAATGAATAATAATAATAATAATAATAATAATAGAAACTGGAAATCTGGAGTTGAAGACGAATTTTCTGTGTCCTTCACTGACCTTTAAAGTATTTTAAGACTTAAAATATTTTCTCCTTTCATATTTAATTTCATAATATATTTCCTTGTTTTCAAAATTAAAATTTCTCCTACTTTATATTTTGATTGATTAATCACTTCGTATTAAACTTCTATTCCCCCCCCCCCTAAATAACAAAATACATACACGTGATATATATATATATATATATATATATATATATATATATATATATATATATATATATATATATATATATATATATATATATATTATATATTATATAATATATAATATTCAAGACGGCACTCAACAGAAGAGGAACATTAACAGAAACCATCATTCTAATAAATGGTCGACATGCCGTAAGGCACAACGTTTGAAAGTTTTCGAGAGAGAGAGAGAGAGAGAATTTTTTGCTGACAGTTTAGAGAGTCAATATATGTGGATGAGTTAGACATAAATGTCTGCTTTTTGAGAAAGTTCGAAGAGCTGTATGGTAAAGCACCTCATATGTGTTTGGTGTACAATCTATGCTGGAACGAACGAAATTCCTATGTGCAGCTAGCAACTAGGGATGTGTAAAACAGCTCTGAACCCACAAACTTTTTAAAAGTTTTAGATTAAGAACATAGATTCTCCAAGGAAAGATCTTGGAATATTAAACTCTTGAAATGTTAAAAAACTGATTATCGTAAATGCAATATTCAGAACGCCGAAAAAAAAACATTTTTTTTAACTACCAGTGCATCATGATCAACCGTAATAGATAAGCGTCTTAAATTAGAACTGTCCCCCTCCCACTGAAAAATTTATTTTCTTCAGAAAAATTCTGAGGGCTTCTTTATCTGAGAATTTTAGTAAGTCTGTTATGATATTGACTAAAGTTCTAAGCTTCTAGAGAGGGGCCAGTTGATAATCTATTGAGGCCAAGCCCCCCCTCCCTTGTTATGCCAACGAACATGTTCCGAATCTCTTGAATTTTTATTCATGGCTTCTTCGACTATTAATAATATGAAACTTTTCCTTTCTATAGACACTCAAAAGTTCAACAGCCATTTCTCCATTGACACATTGAAGGTCGGGTCATGAGAGTAGTTAAATCTACGTCATTTTTTTTAACATTCAGTTCCACAAGATGATTCTGAAACTTTTTGTAGTTATTAATTATAACTAACTTTGAATAGTTCTCCTTTAGTAGAATTCTCTGTTACTGATTTTCATGTTAGTTAGAAAAAATTTTATTGTAGCTTTTATCTTTCTCTTTAACACCTAAGATTTTAAGGTGTAAAGTTTACGCTCCGGTTGTTGCAATTCTACTCAAACAGTAAAACGAATAATTTCTTCTTCGGATACTTTTTCACAATCATAGTCTTTTATCATGCAATGACAAACCTTTTTCACCTGTACTTTTTAAAAATTCAAAAACACTAGACCAAGTTGGGAATTTTCTTTACCAACTTTAGTCTTTTGATTTAAAAAAAATTTAGGATTCAGTCAAAATTTTGTAATTGGTAATAAAAGTTATCCGAACATGAAAAGTTACTGGTATTATTTAGTCTGTCTGATATTGAATTATGAAAAATTTATGTTAGGGCTAGAGTGAGTCTGTACATTTTTACCAGATTGGATTCCACCAGGAGGACTAAACTTGCTTCCGACTCAAACTCCCACCCACTTCACAGCTCTGGAAGAATCACACCAATATTGGACATTTGGAAGTTAGGTCAAAGGTATGTGGA
>JABUQX010020465.1:62500-67500 GCA_015478945.1 Trachelipus rathkii | reverse complement strand
TTTGTTTATGGTATGTATGACATTCCAGTGCCTAATGGTTCGCCTTTCTGTTATGCGTTCATATCCACACTCATCCTCCAGACAACATATCATATACACATACTTATATCCACACCTCTCTTCTAGACAACATCTTGCAGACATCCCTATCCCTTATATCCATACGTGTAGGGAGAAAAATTTGCCCACATCGTATGTCCTGCGTGTCGTAGAAGGCTACTAAGGGACGGTGGTAGTTAGGTTGGCTGCCTACTACCACTTATCTTTTGCCAGGAATGCTAATGCATGCCTCGGAAAAGGTCGTGATCGCAGTAAGCGCCCTTCTATCCTTCGGCGAAAATGTATGAATCGTATCTGTATATGAAATGTCAGAGGAATAAATGTTGAGGAGATGAGGAGAGAGGTGATGGATGTATTTAGAAAAGGCAAATTTGATTTGCTCGCTGTGACTGAAACAAAGATGAAAGGAAACGGTGAAAATGAGTGGTGTGGTGTGGTGTGAAATGTGTTTGTGTTGCTGTGGAAAGGAATGAGAGGGGATAGAAGAATTTGCAATTCTGATGAGTGAGTTGTGGTAGAGAGCTATGGTAGATTTTGTGTGTGTGAGTACTAGAAGTCTAAAGGTTAAATTTAAGTTTGAAAAGGTCAAAATTTGTGTGGTTGCGACATATGATCCATCTGAGGGTAATGTTGAAAAGAGTACGATTTTCTGGGATAATCTGAATGATGTTTTGGATGGGGGGAATAGGAGATTCAGTTCATTCGCCACATATCTGCCCATTCAAGGATTTTTTTTACAGTTGTCACCACCACTCACGGGCAGAGCCCTATTCAAGGAGGGGGTGTAGTACTCTCAAAAGTTCACCCTCTAGCGCAAATTGCGCATATGAGCACAGACGCAGGCTTTAAAGTGAGGAGATTAAATTCAGTAGGAAATACAGAAGATGGAAGAGAATTCCACAAAACAGAGGTGGTGGGAAAGAAGGAAGCACCACAGCAAACTAGCCTGGAGTTACCAATGTCAACACAATACTCGTGCGCAGATACAGTACCTATTGTGCTACGAAGGCGTCGTAAAGGTGGTGGTACGCGAGTGATAAGTTCCCTCGAGCAATTGCCGCTGCGGTACCTATAGAAAAGAGATAAAGCACCAACATCGCGCCGCAAAGATAGAGGGTCAAGTGAACTGGAAAATACAGAACAGTTTATAAGCCTTTTTGCCGCTGACTCGACCCTATCAAAAGCCGGGTGAAACCAGAGCCCCCCCCAGATATGAGAGCAGTACTCCATACATGGGCGGATGAGACCTTTGTATAGCGGAGCAACTGAGAAAAGGAGGAAAGTCTCATAGTCTAAACAGAACTTCCAGTTCTTTGAGGCCGCCCTAGCAACCGTTGTGATGTGAGGTTTCCAAGACATTTTTTTTTGTTCATGTTAAGGCCAAGGATGTTTATATTGTCAACAGGAGAGACGACAGAACCGTCAAAAGAGACAGGAAAGTTAGAAGGTATTTTGGAGAAGGAGATTTGTAAAAGTTGGGTTTTTAAAGAATTGAATTTCACAAAGTTATTTTTATCCATCAGCGAGAATAAAATCGGAAAGATTAAGACGAGAGGCAATTCCAGAAGTAAAAGTGTAGAATGATATAAGTTAAAGAATGAAGAGATTCGAGTCAACTGGAATACAGGTGGATAGAGTTAGAGGTGCTGGTGAGAAGATCATTAATGAAAAGTAGGAATAAAGTAGGAGATAAGACAGAACCCTGAGGAACACCACTATTGACAGAAAAGAAGAAGAAATCGCCCCATCAACAACAGCCGATATTGAGCGATTTGAAAGAAAGCTAGACATAAGTAAGCAAAGAGAAGGAGGAAACCCAAAGGAGGGAGCTTGGAGAGCAGTGACGCGTGCCATACTCGGTCAAATGCTTTGGATATGTCAAGCGCCACCACCCAAGTCTCCCCGTAGTTCCTAAGAGCGAAAAACCATAAATCGGTTTGATAGGAATGTATATCGCCAGTAGACTTCGTGCAACGAGAGCCGTACTGGCGATCAGAGTGAGTTTCCAGATGATCTAAGAAGTGAGTTGAGAAGGGTTTCAAAGATCTTAGATAGAATACAAGTGAGAGCTACAGGGCGATAGTTAGAAGGATCAGAGCGGCTTCTTTTTTTCCAACACTGATGGAGGGAAAGCTTCCAACGCACTGAGGGAGAGGTACGGTGTGTGGGGACATAGAAATATAGTTGAGCGAGGCGCCGAAGGGATTAGCCTTTTCAGTTGGAGAATTAGCAACACAATGATCAGATCGAATAAGAGGAGGAAAGGCAGATTTACAGAAGTTGCTAGAGATGAAAGATTTGTCAGTAGGAGAACCAAGGAGGTTAGCGCACTTTCCTTTGATGAAAGCCAGCTTTGCTCGTCGAAGAGTATCCCTGCAACTATTTCTAGCTGAATGAAAATTAGCGAGAGTGATAGGAGAACGAGAATTTTTCCACACCCGACAGGCACTGTCTCTAGCCTGAATAGCCAGAGAATAAGCACGATCGAACCATGGATTATGAGGAAAGAAAGATTTAGTTTTAGAAGGAATGAATGAGGAAAGAAAAATTTATCTGAAGAAGGAATTGAACCTGCTCATCCCATCAACGATTACAGCTCCCTCCTTATCTTTTAAATCTTTATACATCCATCATTATTCCTTATTGAGGTAGCCAATTTTCTATCATCTGCAAACTTGGAAACCTTACATTTAAGTCCCTGGTCTAAATATTTTATACATGTATGAGGAACAGCCACTTGACCTAAGAAATTGTTACGGACCACAAACATGTCTCCTCATTTCCATTAATAAATACTTTTCATTTTCATTGATTAACTATTATTATTATTATTATTATTATTATTATTATTATTATTATTATTATTATTATTATTATTATTATTATTATTATTATTATTATTATTATTATTATTATTATTATTTATTATTGAGACTTAAGGAATCAAAAATTTTGATCGCTAAAATAATTTCGGGAGGTTGAACCCCCTCACCCTCCTTCACAGACTTATATATATATATATATATATATATATATATATATATATATATATATATATATATATATATATATATATATATATATATATATATATATATATATATATATATATATATATATATATATATAGAGAGAGAGAGAGAGAGAAAGAAATTTTTAAAATAGTTTTTTTCAATTAATCGTCATCGTCATCGTCATCGGCAAAATTTGCTCTAATCGTCATCGTCATCGGCAAAAATTTCATAATCGTCCCATCACTACTAATAATTAATTAATTAATAATATATTTGAGGAACAATTCTGTGGTTTGTGATATTTGTGATTAATACTGTATTGATTAATACAGTGCAAGCAAGTCTTGGAATCAAAGGTGGATGAACGAAGAGAGGAAAATTGAGAAGTGGTTTGAAGATCAGAAGGCAAAAGACAGTGATTTATGTTTTTAAATGAACAAGATCAAAATGATGTAACCCAACAGCAAGGAGAGTGAGCATGTTAACACTTAACAAGGTTACGAACTTCAATTATTTTGGTTCATATTATCTGAAGATGAAAATTTGGATGTAGATGAAGATTGGAGAATCCAAACTTTATGGAACAAATGAAAGATGCGGCCATAAATATTGCAAAATAATACTGGTAGATTTAGAATGAAAGAAATGTCGTATGAGACAATCCCCAGATCATCTATGATCTTACAGACACAGCTGACATATTTTGACCATAAAGAAAACTAGAAATGTAAATGAAAATGCAGAAATCTGAACTCTGAGACGAATGTTTGGGGTATCAAAATTTTATAAGACGAAGCAATGAAAGAATAAGAGTAACAGCAGAAGCACTAAAGTTGCTAAGAAGAGATTAGCGTTATGAGTATGTTATGAGAAGAGATTACAATTGCGTCTTTAGGAGAATCATAGATATTAGAAGTTGAAGGAAATAGGGGGCGGGGCAGACTCTAGAAAACGGAATAATATATATATATATATATATATATATATATATATATATATATATATATATATATATATATATATATATATATATATATATATATATATATATATATATATATATATATATATATATATATATATATATATATATATATATATATATATATATATATATATATATATATATATTACAGAATGTCACCACTCACGGGCAGGGCCATATTCAAGGAGAGGACAGAAAATAATAATAAAAATAATTAAAATATCAAAAGATATTTGAGACTTCATTAATCTTTCCCTTATTTTTATTCCTCTTCTTAGAAACGTTGTCCTCTTCATTCATGATCATCGAAGAATTTGCATTAACAAACTGATTATTATTATAAGTTTCTTCAACCTCTTCTACGTGATTCTTTATATTCTTTCTTTTGGTTTTATCAGCGTCATTAACAATGGAGTAACCATTCAAACAAATTTACTTCTGACTCATCCTACATTTTTATTAGTTTTCATTTTCTCTTCTTCAAAGTATAACATTTTCAAGATATACTTCGGATAATATATATATATATATATAAAAACAAAAGGTAGCAAAAATTTAATTTAGCAGGACGTTTCGTGAACGTTACTGTTCACTTCATTCAGCTTAACAAATATTAATTAACATGAATGTTAATTCATGTTAAGCTGAATGAAGTGAACAGTAACATTCACGAAACGTCTTCCTAAAGTAAAATTTTTGCTACTTTTTGTTTTTTTTTTACAGCTATTATTTCTGACACGTTTATGTTTTATATTTTTTATATATATATATATATATATATATATATATATATATATATATATATATATATATATATATATATATATATATATATATATATATATATATATATATATATATATATAGTTTTTCTAAATCATAGATTTATTCTACATTTTTCTTTCATTCCATCGAGTTCCTTAAAGTTTATAAAAAATTTT
>JABUQX010020465.1:37500-50000 GCA_015478945.1 Trachelipus rathkii | reverse complement strand
ATTCTGTACTTTGCTTTTATTTTCTCAATGTTGGCAAAGTTGGCAGTTTGTTGCTTCAACAGCTTGTTTGAGTTTCTGCAATAGCTTGTATTTGCTTGCAGTATCTCCTATTTTATTATATTTTACTTAATATTTGGCTTTCTTTAGCCTTTATTCTATTTGCAAGCCCTTAATCTTGCCCCACCTTGTATTCTGATTTCCTCAGCAATTTTCTTGTTTTGCAATCATTTTTTGCTTTTCTACTCTTGAAATATTTTGGTAAAATTTTGTAACCACAGTTGATGCTCATATAGTATGAATGGTAATGAATTTTCTTTAATTTTCCTTTTTTATTTTTTATTATTATTATTATTTTTTTTTCTTATATTTTAATACAAAATATAACATATTCCCCCTTTTGCTAAGAATATTAAGTTTTCTTGTTATTCTTAGTTTCCTTAAGTTTATAATTCTGTTGTCTTCTTGTTATAATCCTGCACTTTCTCTCAGCAAGATCAATTTTGTTATTGGTCTTTTCAAAATTGTTGTATTTAAAGTATTCTTGTCTTTATTTATTTTCACATCTACTATTCTCACTCTGTTTGAGTCATCTTTGTAAACTTTTACTATTTTTCCTAAATTCCACATATTTCTTGGTTTGAAGTCATCTATTAAAAGAACTAAATCTCCTTCTTTGTGTGATTCTTTTTCTGCTAACCATTTACTTCTTTTTTGCAATAAAGGGACATATTCTTTGATCCATCTTTTCCAAAACAAATCAGCAAGATACTGAACTTGTTTCCATCTTTTATATAAGTAGCAATCTTTATCTTGAAATAAACCTGGTGGGAATGTTATATTTCCTTTAAGGGTTAATAAATGATTTGGTGTCAAAGCTTCTAAGTTTTCTAAATCATTTGAAAATTCTGTTATTGGTCTGTTATTTATAATGAATTCTATCTCACAGAACAAAGTGTTCAAGTTATCATCTGTCAACCTTATTGGCTGTTCTAAGAGTGAAGATTGTAATATATTTCTTACAGTTCTAATGTGTCTTTCAAAATGACCTCCTTTATGAGAACTATGAGGGGGTTGAAATATCCACTGTATTTCTTTTTGCTCAAAAAACTTATTTACTTGCTTACTATTCCAATTTTTAACTTGTCCTTTTAATTCTTTGTTAGCTTTCACAAAGTTCAATCCATTATCTGATCGGATCAATTTCACATTACCTCTACGGCTGATAAATCTTCTTAGAGCATTGATGAAAGCATCAGTATCTAATGAATATAGCATTTCTAAATGTATTGCTCTGCTACTTAAACATGAGAATATCAATCCATATCTTTTTTCTCTTACCTTCCCTCTTCCCCTTACTACAAGAAAAGGGCCAAAGGCATCTATACCAATATTCGTGAATGGTGGTATATCACATTCTAATCTATCTTTGGGCAAATCTCCCATCAACTGCTGAGTTGGTCTTGTATGGAGCTTCCTACATATTATGCAATCTTTTAAAATCTTCTTAATACTTCTGCTTGCTCTAATGATATAGTACTTCTCTCTTAAAGCATTTAAAACTGTTTGTTTTCCTAAATGCCCATTAATTCTATGGTAATGTCTCATTATTAACATTGTAACATGACTATTTGGCAAGATAATTGGATGTTTAAAATCATATGATACATCATTCAGATTTTTATTCCTCCCACCTACTCTTAATATTCCATTATCATCTATAAATGGTAAGAATTTTGCCAAAATGTGCCTCTTTGGTAAGGCTTCTTTCTTTTTTATTTTGTATTGTATATCATGAAATTCTTTATTTTGTACATATTTGTAAATAGCCTTTTCTGCATTTTTTAATTCTGTGATTGTCATAGCACCTTTATTCCAGGCTTTTTTATGCAAATTTTCTTTAACTCTTAAAATCCATGCTACTTTTGTTTTTAATTTCATCCAATCTGAGACAGAATGTATGAGCTTGTCTGTTGAACTTTCTTGTAGTTGTATGGTGGCTATTACAGGTTTACTTTTTATAATTTCATCATTTTCATCATCTAATTTATTTTCTTTATTTTGCTCAGGCCATTGAGCTTTGTCTTTGTACAAAAATTCTGGACCAGTGCTCCATAGTTTATTGTTCAAAAACTCATTAACAGATATTCCTTTACTTGCTATATCTGCAATATTTAGCTTGCCTGGTACATAATTCCATTGGCTTATATCTGTTTGTGATCTAATATAATTAACTCTATTATGTACAAATCTTTTAAACCTTTTTGATTCATTTTTAATATATTGTAATACAATTTCACTATCTATCCAAAAATACTCTTTACTTATGTTCATATCTAATTCATCTTTCAAAATTTGGTGTATGTTAACTGCTAATTTGGCTGCACTCAATTCTATTCTTGGTATAGTTAACATCAAATTTTTATTTAATGGTATTAATCTTGTTTTAGATAACACCAATGAACAATATATTTCATTATTCTCTCCAATGAACCTTATATATGCTACTGCAGCATATGCTATCTGTGAACCATCTGAAAAATAATGTAATTCTACCCTTTTATACTTTAAACAATTTGGATTGTATGGCCTAGGGACTTGAAAATCATTTAACTTATTAACATCATTTAGCCATTTTATGTAACTTTTTTTTATATCTGATGGAATTTCATTATCCCAGTTAACTTTTCTATCGCATAAATTTTGAAATATCTTTTTAGCTACTAGTAGCACTGGACTAATAAATCCTAGTGGATCATATATGGAAAAAATACAACTGAGTATACTTCTTTTTGTCAAATTTTTATTTTGTATATCTACCCTAGCTTTCATTAAATCTATTTCTGGGTCCCAACTTAAGCCTAATACTTTTTGTAAAGGCAATTTATCTAAGGATAAGTTTATTTCTTTAAAATCTTTGCTTAAGTCTTGTTTATCAACATTTTCTAAAAATTTCTTTGAATTACTAGCTACTTGATGCAAATTAAAACCACTAATTTTTAAAATTTCTTTAACTTCTTTATAAATTGCTACAGCCTCATTTTCTGATTTCACAGACTTTAAACAATCATCTACATAGAAATTTCTAAGTATTGTATCTTTGGCTAAATTACTGAATTTTTCTGCTTCAATTACATTTGTAGTTTGCTTCAAGACATAATTTGCAATTGAAGGTGAGCTCACACTACCAAATATATGAACTTTAACCCTGTATTCTTCTGGAGTTTTATCTAAATTACCATCAGGAAACCATAGGAAGCGCTGATAATCTTTATCTTTATCAAGTACCTGTATTTGATAAAACATCTTCTCTATATCTGCTATGAAAGCATATTTCTCTTTTCTGAACCTTAAAAGGATGCCTTGTAGGTTAGAAATATAATCTGGTCCTGTGAGTAAACTATTATTTAAAGAAATACCATTGTATGGCAAAGCTGCATTGAAAACTACTCTCAATTTTTTCTTTTGTGGATGGATTACACTATGGTGTGTTAAATAGAATCTGTCATTGTTTAATAATTCATGTTTCTCAATCTTTTCTGCAAAATTTAGTTTTAACATTTCATTTATGCTATCACTATACTGTACAAAATATTCTTGGTCTTTTAAAAATTTACTTTTTAATGAGAACAGTCTTGCTAATGCTTGATTTTTGTTATTAGGAAAATGCTGATTTTCTTTTTTAAATGGTAAACCAACTTGAAATTTACCTGTAATTGTTCTTTGTAATGTATTTTCAACCTTATTCTTCCACTTCAAATCTTCTACACTTTCACAAACTTGCTCAGGATTCTTTTCAGAAAACTCTCTTAAGCAATATTTTTCAAGTAAATTATCATCTTGTTCTTGTATTTGTGTTTTATGACATCTTAAACTCATGAATGCTGGTATACCATCTGGTGTCGAACCTTGTAAAGCCCATCCAAATAAATACTTAACTGCAAAGGGAGAGTTATAATGATGACCTTCTACTACTTCTATTGGTTTTAACAATTTACTCTGGTTCATCCCTATTAATAATCCAATTTTTGATTCTATAAAATTGAAGGGCACATGATTCAAGTATTCTAATCCATTTATATCTTTGATAGATGGACTTTCATCCATTTTAAAGGGCCATTACAATATATATTATTTATGGTTTCAGATTTCCTCATCTCAATATCATAAATTTCTAGATTATTTAAAATATATGTTTTTATTTTATGTTGTCCATACATGGTAGTAATATCTATATCTTTCTGAGGTTTCATATATGACATACCTAGTTCTGCAGCTAAATTTAAATCCATAAAACATGCTGATGAATATGTATCTAGACCCATGTATGTCTTAATCACTTTATCTTTACCTTTAAGCTTAATTTTAACTGCTACTGCAGGATAAAATAGCTTTTTGTTACTTACTTTTGTCTGAAAGGTTTTTGCTTCATTACTTCCTGGTTCTTTTGACTCTACTTTCTTATCTTTATTTTCTAAATTCACAGTGAGTGCTGCTGGTGAGATATTTGAACCATCTTGCTCTTTGGCACTATCTTTTTCTCTATGCAGAAATGTTAAATGTTGCTTATTACATTTTTCACATTTTTCTGGTCTTTTACAATTACTACTAAAATGATTTGATCTGAGACACTTAAAGCATAATTTATTGTCTTTAATGAACTTTGTTATTTCATCTTGGCTTTGTTTTTCTAGAATTTTGCATTTAAGTATACTATGATTGTCCTTTTTACAAAAATTGCAAAACTGCGATTTATTATTATTCTTACTACTACTACTACTATTATTACCATTATTCCTATTTTTATTGTCATTATTAT
Source organism: Trachelipus rathkii (assembly GCA_015478945.1). Classification (NCBI taxonomy): domain Eukaryota; kingdom Metazoa; phylum Arthropoda; class Malacostraca; order Isopoda; family Trachelipodidae; genus Trachelipus; species Trachelipus rathkii. Next base: position 45,184 of record JABUQX010020465.1, on the reverse strand, counting down.
TATTCCATTTATTATTATTATTATTATTATTATTATTATTATTTCTATGGTCATTATTATTTTCTTTTGTATAAAGTGACTTACCTTTTTCACTTTGTAATTTGGCTTGTTTGGGTTTTGTACCAATGCCAAGTTCTCCGAACAGTGGTGTGTTCATGATTCTTGCTTCTTTTTCAACAAATTTTGTAAATGTACTAAAGTTTACCTTTTTATTTTCTTCATACATACTATCAACTTTATATCTCCACTTATCACGTTGTTTGTAGGGAAGTTTTTTAACTATTCTATAAATAGCACCAGTAGAATTCAATTCATTCAATGGAGTAATATTTTCCATTGCATTATTGATAGCATCTAAAAACAAAGAAAAATCTGCCATAGCTTCACCATCTTCATTCTTAATTTCATTCCAGTCTTCTAGCTTTTTTAGGTATGTATTAGCAATAACTTGTTCATTTCCATATTGTTTCTCTAGTTTTTCTACTGCCTTTTTATAACTTATTTTTTCATCTAAATGCATACAACTTCTTACTATATTTTCTGCTTTACCTTCTGTATACTTAATTAAATAAGAAAGCTTGTTCATTTCATTTTCACATTTTCCTTCTATATTGGTTTTAAAAACTAGCATAAAATCTTTAAATTTAGTCGGATCTTTTCCAGTAAATATTTCAGGCTCACATGTTGGAAGAGGATTATTAATAGGCCTACTCACTTCTAACTTTTGTTTTAAAATTTCTACTAATTTAGATTCCAAATTATTACTTTCACCTATACTTTTTATTTTAGTTTGTGTTAAATTTACATTTTTATCCTCAGTTTTTACAGAGGTATCGCTAATACTGAAAATTGGATTTTCTAATTTTTCTTCGATTTTTATTAAACTTTGTTCCAAATTTTTTATATGACTTCTGTGTTGGTACAAATCCAAACTTTCTAGTTCCCTTTTTTTAGCCAAGTATTGTTCATGCTCTTGTAATTTTATTTTACTTTTTTCTATCTCAAGTAACAAAGATTGGGCTATTGCACTTTTTGAACTAGCTACACTTGCTTTACTCACTTTACTTGATACATTACTAGCACTGTCTTGTGGCATAATCCTTGGCTCATATTTACTCATATATTTTGAAATATCACTTTTTAACTCATAATATGGCTTTAGTTTTAGTGTAAGCCACTGCTGTATTTTATCTGCCTCTACAGATTCTGAAATTAATTCACTACAAGAATTTTTTAATGATTCTACTTTTGCATCTAATGTTAATTCATCCGTTTTAATTTCGAGACTTAAATCTAAGTCATTTAAGAAAGCATGCCATAATTTGCCTTTAATAATGTTAATTTTAAAGGTAACTGCTGCTAGTCTTCCTGAAGGAACCTTAAAACCTCCTTCAGTTGTTTCTATATCTTCTATATTTTCTATTTCGCTCATTTTTTTTTTTTTAATAATAAAAAAAAAATATTAAAACTAAATATTTATCAAATTCATTCACTCATAAAGGAAGGATGTTATTTTTTAACACAATTTATATATACAGATAAATTCTTATATATTTCATATATAAAAGTTTACCTATATATATTTTTTTATTTATTTTATTATTTTTTTGCTATGCTTATTTATACTTATTTTGTCAATCGGATGATCATTCCTCCATCTGAGTGACAGCTTTGTGTTCTTCATCCAAGCTTCTAATTAGAAGAACTTTGATAAACATCAGGTGATGAAAGTACTCCATTCGACATTTCTTCTTTATTTGAACATATTGGAAATATACGAATAGGTTCTAAAAATATAAAAATATAACAAACTATAAATATATAAAAGTACAAATACTAAATGCTAAAAAATAAACATAATAGTTATACAAAATTATCCATAAAAATGCATAGAAATTGTTCAATAAAAAATTATCAGTATTTTTTGGACTTTTTATTTATTTTTGTCCTTTTTAGCTTTTGGTTTGAAAACTCATAGATGTTACTTATTTATATTAATACCACATTCACACCAACTATATTAATACCTATAAATATAGCTATTACCTTCTAATTACTGATGTTTTTGGATGTCAGAATGGCTGAGATTAGGGTGGTGGCTTATATTACTCAATTTGTGGGGCTGCTGATCAATAAAGTTGCTTGAAGATGGCTCTATTAGCTGAAAATTCCTTTTTTGTTTCTTCTGGTTGAATTTTAGCTTGCATAGAGTTTCTTTGTTGTCCTCAGGTTTCTTCTATAGCTTCTTTATTCATATACTAGATGATTGAAGAATTCAATTGCTAGTTATTCCACCTTAATAGTTTCTTCTTTGTGAAATTAATAAGCTCTTGATGAATAGATGTTACTAAGTAGTCTTCAATATCTTCCTAAGTGTTGATTGAAGCTCAAATTCTGTACTTTGCTTTTATTTTCTCAATGTTGGCAAAGTTGGCAGTTTGTTGCTTCAACAGCTTGTTTGAGTTTCTGCAATAGCTTGTATTTGCTTGCAGTATCTCCTATTTTATTATATTTTACTTAATATTTGGCTTTCTTTAGCCTTTATTCTATTTGCAAGCCCTTAATCTTGCCCCACCTTGTATTCTGATTTCCTCAGCAATTTTTCTTGTTTTGCAATCATTTTGCTTTTCTACTCTTCAAATATTTTGGTAAAATTTTGTAACCACAGTTGATGCTCATATAGTATGAATGGTAATGAATTTTCTTTAATTTTCCTTTTTTATTTTTTATTATTATTATTATTTTTTTTTTATTTTAATACAAAATATAACATATATATATATATATATATATATATATATATATATATATATATATATATATATATATATATATATAAATAAAATGATGCCGAGATAATAATAGAACTGAGGAAATTGAATCATAAATTTTTCTATGAATTTTTAGAAAGTTCTTTGTTTTATTATTTTAAATACATATATTTAATAAATGTATATATTTACTTTTATGTAAATGTTTAAAAATCACAGAATCATGAAGATTAGAGTTTATATTTAGCAGTTATCGAAATTTAGGTATTATATTGTTCATTTCCGAATTTTTGGATGATTAAAATCTTGGGATGTTGTAATAAGAAGGATGATTAGGATTTATACATAGTTTTGTCTAAGAATAACCTGGTTTTATGGTTATTATAATTAAAAAAATAGTAATAAAACTGATTTGGGTAGTCCAATATAACATCTAACATTTTAACTATATATATATATATATATATATATATATATATATATATATATATATATATATATATATTATATATTTATATATATATATATATATATATTTATATATATATATATATATATATATATATATATATATATATATGGTAATAGAGGGGTGTCACCCCTATTTTTATGAAAATCACAGGATATTCTCTAAAAAAAATAATTATGAAGAATAGTGAAAACGAAAATCGGCGGTCTCTTTAGGAAAAAGGTTACAGCCTCTCAAAGTTGTTAAAACTCCCATAGACTTTTCATTTTTGATCCATCATGGTTAGGTCTAATTTCATGCCCTTTAATTCAGGTTATGATAATTTTTGTTAGGTATACACAGAGAAAATCTATGTATACTTAACAAATCTTATCATAACCTGAACTAGGATGGCCCTAAAACGAGCACGAGGCCCACTATTTTTTTTTAAAAGAAAGCCTATTGGAAAATTTTAAACTTTGAGAGGCTGTAACTTTTGCTCCTAAAGGCTTAATTCATTTTCATTTTCACTATTCTTCATTAATATTTTTTTAGAGTATATCCTGTGATTTAATAAAAAAAAAAAATTCCTTTTTTTATAAGAAAATCCTATAGGATTTTTAACAACTTTGAGAGGCTGTAACCTTTTTTCCCTAAAGAGACCGCCGATTTTCGTTTTCACTATTCTTTATTTTTTTAGAGGATATCCTGTGATTTTCATAAAAATCGGGGTTGACACCCCTCTGCTCTACTATTACCATATATATATATATATATATATATATATATATATATATATATATATATATATATATATATATATATATATATATATATATATATATATATATATATATATTTATATATATATATATATATATATATATATATATAATTTTCAATTTTTTTGAAATTTTTTGCTTGACATACTGTAAATAAAGTTATTAACTTATTTTCAACCTCCGAATGTTATTTTCTTGAACGTTTATGAGCATGGCATGGAACTCGAGATTGAGATACACCTTCCAATGGTGATGCGTTTACAAAAGTTTATTCAATTCACGCTTAAACATTTTACGATCTTTTTCGCATCTTTCGTATTTTAGTACTTAGTTGTTATGGTTATTTGATTGTAAAAAAAAATTCGATTAACATTTGTACAGAACAATTTTCATAAATTTTGTCGGGTTTTCGATATCTGTTAAGATTTTGCAGACCAGATAAAGGAAAAATAAATAAATAAATAAAAAATAAATAAAATTAAAAAAGTTGTTGTTGTTTTTGACATGATTATTTTATAGCTGGCAATATCGATTTTCATTGGTTTTAAACCACAGTCGTTTTCTCGCTCGTTTTCTCGCAGTCTCTTTTATGGAACAGATTATAATGGGGAACTGGACAGCTTTTCGCCCCACAAAAGGTAAGATATCGGAATAACTCTTCCGCATGTCTTATTTATTATTTTTTTTTGCACAATAAATTAATAATGTAAAAGATCTTTAAAAAAATATATATTAAAAACAATTGCTTGAACAATGCAAAATAATAGAAGTATATTTAGAATATTAAAAAATGCGAAAAATTATATAATGCATATATTACTTATATATATTATACATTACTTATACGATTATACGAATATTATAATAGTCTTATAACTTATAAAATGTGTCTTATATAACCGTCATATATGGTACATTTTTAGATGTTTCTGATATGTGAGTTGTTAAAAACATAGTTGTTTTTAATATTTCAAAGAGTCAGCTCCTTCATCTTTCAACTTATGAGTAATAAGTTGAGTAAAATATATATATATATATATATATATATATATATATATATATATATATATATATATATATATATATATATATATATATATATATATATATATATATATATATATATATATATATATATATATATATATATATAAGTTGGGCAAATGTTTAGCTAATGAAATACGTGATCGATGTTTTATCGAATTTGTAATTAATAGAAAATTGGAAAATAGGATCGAAAAATTTTACTACAATATTCGAGTTTTTCGGAGTCAATGGCAGGAGTCATTGCAGGTCTTTTTCGTTGCTGAAAGTTAACTTTAATTCAGGATACTTTTAAGTTATTCTTTGCCTAAAGATTTCCTTTAGTTTTTTGTCTCATCTGAAAGAACTAAATGCATTAAATACAAAATATTACGTCATTGTTCATGTAGACTGCTGTGATATATATATATATATATATATATATAGAGAGTATATATAGAGATATATATATATATATATATATATATATATATATATATATATATATATATATATATATATATATATATATATATATATGTTATATATATATATATATATATATATATATATATATATATATATATATATATATATATATATATATATATATATATATATATATATATATATATATATATATATATATATATATATAGAGAGAGAGAGAGAGAGAGAGAGAGTGTGTGTGTGTTGACATTGATAGAGTGGACATGATTCGCGCTAATAATTCCGATAAAGTTTATTGCGTGACGCGTCCCAACGATTTTTTCCACTACAATGAAAACTCTTGAAACGAAATAGGATAAATTGCGTAATTATTTTGCAACCTCGGTTATTCCTTTATCGTATATTGATTAGGGTAATAAGTCAGGAAGCATCTTTATAAGAGTAAAATAAAATATTCCACCGGTATATATATATATATATATATATATATATATATATATATATATATATATATATATATATATATATATATATATATATATATATATATATATATATATATATATATATATATATATATATATATATATATATATATATATATGATGCTCTTAATATTAGCCAGTTGATATTTTTTATCTCGAGTATTCTAGAAACAAAATGCTTGTACAAGTCAGATGAATATAATTTTAAGTTTGTGAAATTTTCAATGTTAAAGATTTTTATTCATCTCTGTAGTTGGATTTCTTTGTTTACAGTGAAATAAACATCACATACAAATGATTGTTACATAACTCTTGATTAAGACTTACCTTGTAGCTTTTAGTATATCTTTCGCTTTTAGTAATTAACATAAATATTCAATTGAATAACTTGAATAGCATTTTTATATATTACTTTAGGATAAATGAATATTTGTATCTTGATGTATAATACTGAAGATAAATAAATTCTAGATAACTTGGCAAAAAGTTCCAATTTTCATGTTATTTGTTAGATTAAATTGTTTTTTTTTTCATATCTTGAAATGTGGTATATTGATTCCAAGATAACTTTGCAAAAGGTTTATAGTTTTTTTTTTTTTTTTTTTTTAAATAATATTTACTTTTAATTGAGAAGTAATGTCACACTTTAAACCCTAAGATAGATTATAATTGACTATTAAGTGTTCTGGAAAGATTTCGATGCAATTCTTACTCCAAGCTTTGAAGGAAAGATTAAAATTCTTCAGTTTTTTTTTTTTTTTTGTAATAAAATGGATATTTTTGTTTGAATCTTAACCAGTATCTGCTAATTGCTTGTGAGATGAGTTTCAAGGATCTATTTTTTTCTATTCATTAGAAAGCGCTTCCACCAATCCTGATTTAATCAGAATTATGACTTGGCGAAAAGATTCAATAAAACTAAACTATAGATGGAATGATATCATGAGTTGGGACAACTGCATAAGGCTGAGAAACCTTTTTTGCCAAGGATAAATTTCATGAAATTGAAGGAATATTATAAACCATACTACTTAAGTTTTCCAATTCAAAACAAATTATTTTTTTTTGGGAAAAAAAAAAAAAAAAAAAAATCTAATATTTTAATTTGATTCATTTCATACTGTTATACACGAGTATAATCACCTATTTCTCCTAAATCATTAACAGTCATAAAATCCTTCTTTCACTTGGACGTAGTACGTTCATGACAGTCATAAAATTTTTCTTTCACTTGATAGTAGTACGTAAATTAAAAGAACTAAGGAAATAATCCCATTTGTAATTGAAAATTACAATCTCTATACCAGAACAATACATATTGATAAAATTTAGTTGACTGGTAGAAGAACCAAACACTAAATTATTATCATATCGTTTGACATTACATGTTTATCAGTTTGGAAATGTATCATTACCTTTGAGTCATGACATTATTGGCAAATTTCTAATAAATATCTGTAGAAAGTTTTTCCTCATTTAAAATAGAAGAAATTGAATCTATTTTGATGGTGCATGGATAAAAATAAGGAATGGATTACAAAAAATATGATTATATAGCAATTGTTAATGAAAAGTTTTGTAAGAGAAACTGATAAGAATTTTATTTTATCAGGACATATATTATATTACTACACTGAAGGCAAATATCTCTGGGATTTATTATTATTATTATTATTATTATTATTATTATTATTATTATTATTATTATTATTATTATTATTATTA
>JABUQX010020465.1:30000-32500 GCA_015478945.1 Trachelipus rathkii | reverse complement strand
TTATTATTATTATTATTATTATTATTATTATTATTATTTCGTGGCATGAGTGGTAGTTGAATTTTTTCGCCGATAAGCTAATAGTATTTCTTTGTTTAATCTTTTCACGTAGTAATGGAAAATGTTACATTAGAAAGTTCGCGTCAGAATCCTATAAACAGTTTTCAAGTTCTGTGTTATTATTATTATTATTATTATTATTATTATTATTATTATTATTATTATTATTATTATTATTATTAATTACGATTATTATCATTTTCAAGTTTTTATTATTTATTATTATTATTATTATTATTATTATTATTTATTATTATTTAGTAGTAGTAGTAGTATTCGTAAAAAAATAGTAGCATGAGTAATTTTAGCATTTGTTGATGCTTTTCATTATCAGTATATTGTGTATTTGTTGTAGTTGTAGTAGTAATAGTAGTAGCAGTATTAATGGATGTTGGGAACTTTATTAGTATATGTGCCTGTTGGAATATTAGTTTTAAAAAAAAAACAATAAATCGCAAAGATGTTTGGTTGCCAGCGGGTTTACGACTTGCAAGGGAAGTCGCTGTGAGCCGGGGTATCTGTTTCGCCTCGCCCCCTAACCCTCACTCCTTCCCCACTTAGTAACCCCCTTACTTACGTATTCTTCCCGCGAACCTGCACGTAAACTTAAAAAGTGCCGGATGTTGTTGTAGTCGGATAAGTTTTTTTTTTACAATTTAAAAAAAAATGTTCATAGTTTAAAATTAAGATTGAAATATTAGATTTAGTATATTTTAGTATATTAGTATATTTTTTAAATGTTCATTTTCATCATTTTTATATTATTTTTATGTAAAATAATTATTGTAGTTTATTATTTACGTCATTTTTTTGTGCTTATATAATATATAATATATATATATATAGTATATATATAAAATATATTGTAATATTATATATATTATATATTATATATATCTTTATATTATATATATATATATATATATATATATATATATATATATATATATATATAATATCGTACTATACTTTACAGACTCCTTCATTACATTCAGAGTAAAGTTCCTGACCTGCCAATTAATAACTTTACAAGCGATTGGAATGATGGCAGAGCCGTTGGTGCCCTTGTTGATTCCATCGCCCCAGGGTTATGCCCCGATTGGTCTGACTGGATACCGAAGGACGCCCTTAGAAATGCCACAGACGCGATGACCATTGCAGATGATTGGTTGGGAGTACCACAGGTTCGTTAATGCTAGAAATTTATGCTATTTATTTAGCCTATCATCAACATGTTAATTAACGCTTAAAATAACACTTAAATGATACAATACTCGTATTGTATCCATTTTAACGTATTAAAATGTTGTATGTATGTATGTATGTGTATTTAAGGTATGTGTTTAAAATTTAAGTAATACCTAAACAGTATGCGTTGGTTTATGTCTTAATAACATATTGGTGATGTTAGACAAAATAAGTTGTTAAAATGGATAAATCCTTTTTAGAGTGTATATTCGTTGTTTATGTTGTATTGTGAACTCCCCTCCCCCCAAATTACCCAGAGAATTTGATCCTCAATGCTATACCCAGACTAAAACCCAAATTCTCCCCCTTAATATTTTAAAATAGATTCTCTCATTACGTTTGCTTTGTCTCATTTAAGACGTAAATGAGTACATTAGGGACGTGCTTTGTTACTAATGGAATAAATTACCTGGTATTTGTTAGTAATGGAATAAATTATCCGGTATTTGTTACTAATAGAATAAATTACCCGGTATTTGTTAATGGAGTAAATTACCCGGCCTCCGCTATAGGTCTGGCCAGCCAGCTTCATCCGCTGTAGAAACCTTCCTCGATGGGTTCCACTGACAGGACGTAAAAGTACACTACTTTACTACCCTAACTGTGGGAATTAATTTATTTTAAATTAATTTAGAAGTAGTGTCACATAATTAATTTTTACCTCCTAAATTCATGCGATTTTAAATTTGGATAAAAATTATCAGTTTTTATTCAGCCTAAGAATGAATGAACGAATTTATTATTTAGGTCAAAATAACGGTAATAGTTCTCTCTATCTTTTTTGTATTAATGCTATAACATGTAGTTGGAATATTATCTTTTAAAACGTACCATGCAAAGCTAAAGAATGCAACTCTAAATCTGCCAAATGATCTTAAAAAGCAAAATATATATATATAATATATATATATATATATATACTATATACTTATATTATATAATATATATTTATATAATAATATATATATACTATATTATATATATATTATATATATAGTATATATATATACTGTGTACATATACACGCAAGAAATATAAAACCGCAATTTAATCGTGTGCTTGGAGTTAAAATATTATTTATTTGGAAAATAACTCCTTCCTTTGAACCTTTAGAGGTTAAACGTGAGAGTCCATTTGTTTTCATTTGATTCGCCTACTTTTCTCCCCCCCCCCCCCCCCTCCTTATGGCTGA
>JABUQX010020465.1:12500-25000 GCA_015478945.1 Trachelipus rathkii | reverse complement strand
AAATAATTTGTTCCTTTGTTTTAAAGAATTCTTCTAAGTTATTTCTAACATCTAACAGTCTTCTTCACAGAACAAGAATTGAAGATTTTGTTAATTTCTAATGATTTTTTTATTTAATTTATTTTTTATTTGTTCATTTATATATTATACATGTATTTGATTTTGAGCATGTAGAGTTCATGTTAACTTTCAAACCTCCTCCTTCCAAATAACTTAGGAACGTCCCTTGTACTTTAAAAAATTAAGTCGCTTTTTTACCCTTAGTATCAGATCTAATGTCCCTTAATTTTATCAAGTTAATTGATAGACATTATTGTTCTAATGTAATGTACTGTATGTAGGAAGACAGATCTTATTCGCGTTTTATTCTTAATATTGAATGGTAAGCAGGAAGGGAGATACCAAGTCTATTCTCACACCCTCAGAGCTTCGGAAGATCCAGCCTTGCTTCTTTCGCGTTGTCAGATAAAATTTTGTGAGCTACAAATATTGGCGGAGTAAGGAACAGACATTTCTTTTCTTCACTTTTAGGGCGTAAACGGAAAAAAAGATTAAGTTCGACTAACCTCCGGTTGCTGTCCAACTAATGGTTGTTAAAGCGAAAATCAGTTTTGCACTCGCCCTTAACCGATATATCCCAAATCGCTCTGCATATATCCTTTTCCTTTTGTAATATATAATTCATTGGGATTCAGGGTCGATTCACAAGCCTCTTTGTTAATTTGTACCCTTGGGTAATGTTATAAGGTAGGCTAATCTAAATTCCCAATAGTAGTTATTTGTACAAGAAAGTTATTATTTATACATCTTAAAAAACTAAAAATTTCAAATATTAAAAATGTTAGACTGCATAATAGAAAGGTAATACGCAAAAAAACGGTATTTTTAAATATATAAATATTACTGATACCAAAATAATAATGAAAATTTCCAGTGATACTTGTACGTTAAAAAAAATGTCTATATTAGCTTCGTGACTAATAAAAATATTATATAATTAGTAGTAGTAAGAATTATTTTACTTATTAAAATATTCTGCAGTAATAAGGGTCATCTATTTATTTATTTTTTTTTTATGTAAAACGATTGAAAATCTTTGGAATTTTATTTTTATTGCATTTTGCTAATTTTTATTTTTTTATTTTTTTATTTTTGTAATGTATAGCAGCTAAGATTTTATTATTACTATTTCTTTTAATTATTATTATTGTTAAAGCAATATGATATTATAAATAGCTATAACATTTTTTTTTTTTTTCAAAAAAGGGTAAGGTGCTATGGTCCTGGTGTCGAACCGTCCGGTCCGGTGGTAGGAGCCCCCACCCATTTCACCATTGAAACGTTCAGTGCTGGAAAGGGTAAAGTCGAAGCATATCTTCAAGGTCCTGATGGCAAAACAGAAATGGTATGACGTCATCCTAATATTGTTTGAGTTATTTTGTTGTTATCTATCATGAAACCTTTCATTTACACAATGATTAAAAATCATAATAGTATTAAACCAAAAATTATATTAATTAATAAATATTCTATAAAAAATAATATGAATTAATAAATTTTATTTTAATAAGGAAATAAACGTGCATATTTTGTTAGACTTTCTGAAGATATCTAAACATATGGATTATTAATAATTATATATATATATATATTATATATATATATATATATATATATATATTATAATATATATATATATATATATATTATATATATATATATATATATAATATAATATATATATATATATATATATATATATATATATATATTAAAGCAATTAAAGTATCAAGTGATTATTGCTGCAATATAAAAATAATAGCTATTCTACCAGCCGTCTTTAATGGTTAAAATTAAAATTCTATCCCGTCCCTTCTCTCCTCTCTCTCCGTCCTGTGAATGAATAGCTTGATTGTAAGTTCAACAACGACCGGAGTCTTACCTACACTTCAACATACACGCCAAGGAAAGAAGGAGATCATTTAGTCACTGTCAAGTAAGTATTATTATTATTATTATTATTATTATTATTATTATTATTATTATTATTATTATTATTATTATTATTATTATTATTATTATTATTATTATTATTATTTTTTTATTATTTGTTCGTTATTATATTCATTATATTATTATATTTTATATATTATTATTATTATTAATTTATTTTTTATTATTGTATTATTTATTATTATTATTATTATTATTATTATTATTATTATTATTATTATTATTATTATTATTATTTTAATGTAAGATTTTGATGCTTTTTCAAGCCTCCTGAATATATTTCTTTCAACAGAAGAGATTTTAAAGGCTATTTATTCTTGAATAAAATAAAACAATTGATTTAAGTACAGTACCAAGCTTTCGTCCGTACACCGGACATTTTCAAGGAATAAATTTTATTTTTAATATTTTAACAATTTTGACAAAATAAATGTAGTGTAAACTATTAACAAAAATAAGTAAATAAAATTAATTTTATTTATTTTTGTTAATAGTTTACACTACATTTATTTTGTCAAAATTGTTAAAATATTAAAAATAAAATTTATTCCTTGAAAATGTCCGGTGTACGGACGAAAGCTTGGTACTGTACTTAAATCAATTGTTTTATTTTATTCAAGAATAATACTAAAGAAAATCTCTTCTGTTGAAAGAAATACATTCAGGAGGCTTGAAAAAGCATCAAAATCTTACATTAAAATAAATGCTGATATTGAGTTTTTAGAAATATTATTATTATTATTATTATTATTATTATTATTATTATTATTATTATTATTATTATTATTATTATTATTATTATTATTATTATTATTATTATTATTATTATTATTATTATTTGGCACTTTAAGGATTTCATTTAAATAATTTAATGTGTCTTTCAATTTATATATTATTTGCAAACTAACACACAAATCGTGTTGAATAGAGACAAGTGTTTATATAGTGTTTTATTATTAGAAATATTCTTTTTTGTTTTTTTTTACTACCAAAGTAAATATTTTTTAAAAAGTTTTTATTAGAAGCGTATATTTTATAAAGGCTATTTTAATCGAAAATAGACTGAAGGATTATGTACAACTTTTATACTCTTTGTAAAAGAACGCTTTTGATCAATTTAATCCTAAATTTAAAGTGTTGAACTTGGTAAAGGATATAAAATAGGATCTTTAATGATAAAACATTTAAGTTAGACATCGAGTTTAGTTTAAATTTCTTGAATTTTAGTGGAATTTAGTTGGTTTAGTCGAATTTTAGTGTTTAGTTAAAATTTAGAGTTTAATGGAAATCTAGAGGGTTTAGTGGAAATTTAGTTTAGTGTAATTTTACAGAGTTTATTGAAAAGTTATTGGGTTTAGTGGGAATTTAGTAAATTTGTAGGAAATTTTGTGAGTTTATGAAAATTTTGTGAGTTTAGTGGAAACTTTTGTGAGTTTAGTGGAAATTTAGAGAGTTTAGTGGAAATTTTGTGAGTTTAGTGGATATTTAGAGAGTTTAGAAGAAATTTAGAAGCAAATTACCTAAAAAGCTTAGTCAAATATTTTATTCATTGATAAACATTAGGAATTTTTTTTTAAATTGATGTAGTGTTTTTAATAGAAGTTGTGAAGCTGTTGTATGAGTCTCATGAGGAAGTGTCTTTCAAATAATAATTTGTGCTAAATGTATACCTAAATGGGCAACGAAGCTACTGATAAAAATTTGTAAGGCAGAGGTAGAGAAAATATTAAACTCCAGTAAGATAATTAAGTAACAAAGAAAATTGGTTCATAAAATTTCTTAATGTTTAAAGATTTTTTGTAAGATACCAAGCTAAAATTTTAATCTTATCAAAATACCGGCCTTTAAAACCAGTCAAATGATTTATTTAAAATTTATGTAAGCATAAAAATTTGTGATTGAACATTATGATTGAAAGTTCCATCAGTCATCAAAAGTAAATTTAAAAAGGCTATATGGTTGCAGAGTTATTTCTTCAAGAAAAAAATTTAAGACATTAAGTACAACTAAATGTAATTTGAAAGCATGTATTTGAATAATATATATATATATATATATATATATATATAATATATATAATATATATATATATATATATATATATATATATATATATATATATATATATATATATATATATATATATATATATATATATATATATATATATATATATATATTATGTTCTCTATATTTTAAAGTTTTTGATTACTTAAACCAAGTTTTTGTTCACCTTTAAATATTTTGATTAAACATTGTTTCACAAAAATTATTATGGAACTAATTTATAAAAAAAAAATTAAGGATTGTAACTAGTTGTAGTAAAATCTTTTATTATCCTATTGTAAGGTGAATTTTATCTTGATTTTCAGGTTTAGCGGACGAGAAATTCCAAAATCCCCCTTCCGGGTGAATATATCTGGATTTGCGGGCGATCCAACGAAAGTCACAGCATCTGGTCCTGGATTGCAACCTAACGGAGTTATGGTTAATAGACCAACATATTTTGAAATATTTAGTAGAGGTATATAAATTTTCGTTCTTTAATTTACAATAGTCAAAATTGCAATGGTTTTTTTTCTTAGCAGTTCTAGATTTTTTCTTCCTGAGAAATTACATACACAGGGGAAAAAGTCTGCAGATATTTTGTCAATTTTTTTTGGACGTCATCCATCTTCAAATTTGTATCTAATAGATAATCATATAATAAACACGTCATTTTATTTCAACCTTTCACCTACTCACCTACCACCACCACCACTAATAGGAAAAACATATTTCATACTACCGTATATTATTTAAAGTACCTTATTAGCTTATTTTCAAAGATTATATTAATGTTATGCAATTTTTTTTTTTAATATTTTGTTTTCGATTTCTTTTGCTGCTAAAATGTACAATAGTTAAACAGACCCATAACAATTTTCTTTAACAAATTCAGTCTTAATTTTTTTTTTTAGTTCAAATGCCGTTTAATTGTATCTTTCGAGTAACAATATAAAATCAAAATTGTTTTTCTTTGTGATTATTTATATTTTTTTCCTTCCATACGCGTTTTTAACATGTTTCGTCTGCTAACACTCTTTTCACTACTTTTCATTCATTGTACATATTTTATTTTGTTGAAATTTTAAATAGACGCTTTTATTGCTTTACTAAAATCCCAAGAAATTTCATCACCTGAACAAAGATGTATTAATACAACCTCTCTCAACTTTCCTCCCCCGGCTCGGCGCAAATCTTTGCCGGGGATCGGGTTTGTTCGGTTTTTCTCGGGCAAGAGAACCGAACCTCCACCAGTTTTGCAACGAAGTTATTGTTCATTTTCATCCCCAAGTTCTCCTTTTTCCTTAAATATATCCTCCCCATCGTCATATATTTCTTCGCAATCATCTTACAAGGATAGAAAAGATAGACCAGGTTTACCTTTACATTCTCAAAATAATTCTAGTAAACCATCAGAATTGAAAAATAATTCTTATTTACCTCTTCCGCCTGTACTACCTAGCCCTCCTCCTTCCCCTTCAGATGCAGGTAGAGGAACTAAATTTTTGTCCTCGATCCTTCTGGCCATAAAAATACAGTTCCTGTCAAGATCAATCAAATATCGGAAGGAGTTCATCGCTGTATATGAAACATTATTTTTGTTGTTTCTGATCATGGACTTTATGTTTTAGATATTCAGCAGTTATATTGATTCTCCCAAATGAATATTTGAAACTTGACTTATTCTATGTGTATGCATTATTGTATTGTAGCCTTGTATGCCTAGAAACGCAGCAACTCTATTCTTACCTTTATCTTGTATGTATATGTTTTTATCTTTAGTTTGTTGTTATCAAGAATATGGAAGGAGTTATAATAGCTGGTTGTCAGTGTGTGTGGACTCAGGGGTGTTACAGTTGAAGGCTTTGCGCCTGTTCGTGGATATGTTTTAATGTTAATCATGATGATCGACATTCTTTGATATTGTTATAGTAAATATAGAACAAAACTGTTAAACATTTTATATTTATTATTATATATATTCTTTCTACTATTTATTTATTTATACTAACATATTATATATATATATATATAACTATATATATATATATGTATATATATATATATATATATATATATATATATATATTACTGTAGGAGGAATAACCGAGCCAATACGAACCAAACAGATTGATGAACATATTACAGAATACGTTTATCACCCAAAGAAGGAAGGAAAATACACAGTAATTGTTACGTACGGAGACAAATACTAAGAGCCCATTCGAGGATTACACTTTGTGTGGTGTTGTTACGTGTGTGAGGAAAGTGAAAGTGAGAGAATGAGGGCTGGAAAAGGAAAGTGAGAAAGAGTGAAAAAGTTAATGTGAGCGAGTGTGTGCGTGCGTGTGTGTATGTGTGTGTGAGAGAGAGAGACTACTATATAATAGGACATAAAACGTTTCAAATACACATTAATTGTTACGTATGGAGGACAAGAAATTACTAAGAGCCCATTCGAGGTACACTTTGTGCGTGTGAGAAAGTGAAAGTGTGAGAGAATGTGTGTGAGAGAATGAGGGTGAGAAAAAGTGAAAAAGTGAAAAAGTGAGAAAAAGTGTAGTGTGTGTGTGTGTGTGAGAGAAAGTCTACTATATAATAGGACATAAAACGTTTCAAACCACTTGTTCTATTAACCAAAATATTTATGAATAAATCTTTGACTTTCTATTTATTAAGTTCTGATTATTTTAGGTTCACGTTGGACCCTATAAAGAAACTGCTATAAGGGCTTATGGACCTGGTTTAAAAGGAGGCGTTGTTGCATATCCCGCCCTCTTTACTGTTGAGACAAATGGGGAAACTGGAGCATTAGGTATTACTACAACCTCTTATAATAATGATAATAATAATAAGCAACGTCGCTACGCGACTCTGGAAAGCGAGCTACGCTCGCACGGGCGCTTTAGCTCACTTAGCTCGCTGCGCTTCTGCGGTACATATGTGCGTAGTATTTATACTATGATTGCGAATATTAAAATACTATGATTTTTTTATTATTATTGCGCAGGCACTTAATTAAACCTCAGTACTCTATTTCATTCTTTCTCTTCTATCCACTCACCAATACATCATTTCCAATGTTTTGACTCCTTCCCCCCTAAGAGGGACCCCTATGAATTTAACCTCAGTACGCATTGCATATCCTTTGCAACAATGAGGACATTCCAGGATCTCCTTACATTTTCCAGGTTTGGGCTCAAGCACCCCTTAAAGGACCCTATATGATGTCATATAAATTTACATATTTAGATATATTATAGTATTAATTAATTTATAAATATTTTTACTCTATAGTAGTAGTAGTAGTAAAATGTGCGCGAGCGTTGCCGTGTAACAACCAAAATTTAAATTTCATAACAACTTGCTCGCGCTGCAGTTGATATGTAATGCTCGCGCAATTGTAATGTTTTATAATAATTTGAAATATTTTATAATAATACTAATATAATAATAATAAAAGCTTAAATTTTATTATAAATTCTTAATTTTTTTTATACTTTTTGTGAAGTTCAAAATTAATTATTGTATTTTAATAATAATAATAATAATAATAATAATAATAATAATAATAATAATAATAATAATAATAATAAATAAAATGATAAAATAAAATCAAAAATAAGGGACAAAAAATGGCATAATTTAAGATATGTATACTAGATAATAATATTAATATGTGTGTAATAATAATAATAATAATAATAATAGCCGTGATAATAATAATAATAATAGTATGTAATAACTAATAATAATAAAATAAATCAAAATGCTTTCTCACTAAAAATAATACATAGTTATGCTTACATAATAAGATTAATACATAGGAATATATAGATGAGAAAAGGACTACTAGGGGATGGAATACCCATTAATTTAAATAATATATATATGTATAATAATAATAATAATGTAATTAATAATATTATATAATAATATTAATAGTAATAATAATAATAATAATTAATAAGCTAATTCAGTATTAATGATGATAAACATTTCACATTATATTATTATTATAATACGGTAATAATAATAATAATATTAATAATAATAATATAATAATAAAATAATAATAATAATAATAATACAAAAATATATACTACAAATAATAATATAATATAATAACAATAATAATAATAATAATATAATAATATAATAATAATAATAATAATAATAATAATATTCACCAACTATTATTTATTCGTGATATATATATAGTAATAACAATAGTAATAAAATAATAATAATAATTATACCATTATAATACATCAATAATAATAATAATAATAATAATAATAATAATAATAATAATAATACATAATAATAAATATAATCAAAGTGGATTAATATAGACATTAGACCATTATATTAAAACAACCAAAAATGTATTCTACTAATTTTCTAATAATAATAATAATTATAATATTATAATTATAATTCTAAATATATTAATAATAATATGGTATTAATCATAATAATCTTAGCGTATGTATAATAATAATAATAATAATAATAATAATAATAATAATATATGTGTAATAATAATAATAATAATAATAATAATATTATCATTTTTAAATAAATTTTAGGGTTTATGAAGGACCATCCCAACCAAAATGATGTAACGATAAGGAGACGGGTCAGCCGACGTTAGTTATACCCATGGAGGGTGAATATATTGCCACCTCCCTTTTGCAACAATAGGACATTCCAGGATCTCCTTACATTGCACAAATTCTTTCAAAAACAGATTATCTTCCAGAAAAGGTTTGTAGGTCAAGTTTTAATTATTGCTTGTAATTCATATATATATATATATATATATATATATATATATACTATATATATATATATATATATATATATATATATATATATATATATATATATATATATATATATATATATATATATATATATATATATATATATATAAAAACTATATAATTTATATATATATATATATATATATATATATATATATATATATATATATATATATATATATATATATATATATATTTATGTCTATCTGTTTACTTAATAATAACATATATATATATATATATATATATACAGGTTGTCTGTACCGGTCCTGGACTCGAGAAAAATGGGGTCATTTGCGGGAAAAACGTTCCATTCAAAGTGGACACAAGAAAAGCCGGAGAAGCCCCCCTTGACGTCGAGGTATTTTATTTCAGTTTGTATTAGCAAAACTTATTAATTAGCTATTGAAACAAGTAACAGAATCGTGTTCTGACTTTCAGTTCACTTTGATGCAGCACTTTTGTTTTTGTTTTTTAAAGATATATTTAGCAAGCAAAGGTTTTTCATTTTTTTCTATATATTGCTTTAGTACAATAACTCTTGATACTGTTTTTTTACGGTAATAGGAAGAGAATAGGAATCAAAATCTGTATGAAAGGTGAAGAGTTTTTTAACTGTAGGTAAGACAAGTGACATGACTAACCTGAGAGTGAAGAAATAAAGGATTGGAAGGAATATAATAAATATTAGGTTCAAAGGCAGGTCAGGTGGTAGTAGTGGTACCAACGAAAGGTTTATGAATGATTTTGATTTGTAACTAGATCTGCGATTTTTCAGTGTTCATCATAGTTAAAGTTCTATAAAATATTAGTATATTATGTTGAATGGGCTTGATTTTAGATATATTAAAAATTTTCAGTAAATTGTGTTAGTTCTGTGTGAATTTATTAAACAAGGCACATTTAATTATCAAAGTTGGTTTCCATTTAAAGGATTTTATATCGGATGTGTTATCTTATACTTACAGGGAGCGATTGTTTGCTTTACCCATTCTTGTGTATGACATTAATTCTCGACATTATAACGTACGCAGGATATTTTTGGGGTGGGAGAGGCTGAATTTTTCAAAATTGTGATTTTTTCCGCTATAGTTTTTTTACTCGTTTTTATAGCTTTCATTTGAAAATTTTGATATAATGAGATTTTCAGTCAGCCCCCTACCTGCTTAGGTCACTGATCCTTGAGATTGTTTAAATGTGAAACGTTTAATTTTGTAACTTTGTCTTACTGTTTCTTTATTTCATGCAATATTTGAGTTTATTTTTTTTTAAATAAAAATCCCATATTAAAATAACTTTAGTTATTTTAAAATGAAGTAGGAAAAATTCTAAAAGAGAATAGCGAACTCCTGAGGATAAAAGAAATGCTTAAAATTTTAACTGAAAATTTCTCGGTACGCTTCAGGGGAACTTAATGAAGGAGGAAATTGATCTAAATATGATGAAAATATGAAGTGGAGGAACTGAGGAAAAACTCGAAAGGACAAAAAGTTTATTGGAAAAATTCATGTAATTGTAACATTTAGTGCAAAATTTCGAACTTAATTAATTATAGAAACTATGGATACGTTTCCATAGTCTCGAGTAATATGTTGGAAAAATATTGTATTCAAGGATAAAGGATTGCTTGATTTTAATTTCAATTTCATTTAATTTTAAAATTTTGGGTTTGAGGTTAAATTTATTGAATGCTTAAGAAAAGGCAAATAGATTATTATTATTATTATTATTATTATTATTATTATTATTATTATTATTATTATTATGTTAATATTAATATACTTGTTATTATTATTAATATCAAACATTTAATCCATGCTTTACTTATTGTTTTGGAACAAGAACTGTAATTTTGTTAATAACCCCACTAGAACCCCTTACACCTTACCCACCATTTTACCATTCCCAGTTATGCTATAATTACCTTACAACACTTAGACTGACATTATATCTACCATTTCACAAAGTAAATACCATATTCTATGTGTGTGTGTGTGTGTGTGTGTATTATTATTATTATTATTATTTTTTTAATTATTATTTTTAATTATTATTATTAATTTTCTAGAATGTATAATGTTTATAGAAATAATTTTACAATTCCCAAGTTTTATATATATATATATATATATATATATATATATATATATATATATATATATATATATATATATATATATATATATATATATATATATATATATATATATATATATATATATATATATATATATATATATATATATATATATATATATATATATATATATATATATATATATATATATATATATATATATATAAAGGTAATGACATCTGAGTATAATCCCCTAAAACTTCACGCTCAAGATAACGAAGACAAGACATACGACTTCTCTTACAGGCCACAAACCGCTTCAAAACACACTGTACAGGTAAGCAAATACAGTTTGGTTTAACCTCTAAAAATTTACCTGTAATTTACCTGTAAATGTATATTTTAATTATTTTTTTTATTAACATCAATAATAAAGTTGATTTTCATGACTTTATTTAATAATTGTAATATTTTTTGATATTTAATAGATATATTTTTTATATATTTATTTTTAATAATTGTTTCATTATTTTTGTTGCTTCTAATTTTTATTTATTACTTAATAATAATAATAAATAATAATAATAATAATAATAATAATAATAATAATAATAATAATAATAATAATAATAATAATAATAATAATAATAATAATAATAATAATAATAGATTCTATATGATAACATACGTTTTAATTATTCATTTGTACAAAACAGGTTTCTTACGGAGGCGTAGCGGTTCCCGACTCCCCATTCAGGGTCTTCGTTACGGAACCTACTGACGCGGCAGCAGTTAAAGTATTCGGACCTGGTGTTGAGTCCGGAGTAAAGTGCGGTTCACCCACTCATTTTGATATTGATTGCAAAGATGCCGGACCAGGTGAAGATTAATAATTATTATTTATAAATTATAGATTCGCAATAATAATTAGCAAATGTTAGGACCAGGTAAAGGTAACTAATAATTAAGATTAGTTTATTATTTAGAGATGTAATAGTAGTAATTAGAGATTAGTAATATTATAATATTACTAATCTCTTCTGCTACCACTACTATTCATACAACTACTACTATATCTCCTGCTATATTAGTACCACTGCTATTAATTCTATATTTATTATTATTATTATTATTATTATTATTATTATTATTATTATTATTATTATTATTATTATTATTATTTTATTATTGATAATATAAAAAGAAAAATATTTTGCTTTCTAAGTTAAGACAATATTTTAAAAACTTTAATTAAAAGTTTTTGTCGGTTTTTACCATTTTTTTTTTAAAAAAATAAAGGAAAAAAAATGTTTCGCCTATTAATAAAATTGTCATGTAAAAAATAAAAAATAGCAAAGAGAAATATATCAATTAATTTTGGGAAAATCATTAATTTTTATATATAAATAAAAACATGTCACAAAGTTTTTTTTATTTATTTCTTCAACAATTGTATTTTTGTCCCGCTAAGCCTCAGCCCCCCCCAATCCCCATACCGTAGATGTTTCCTTTTTTCTGTCATTTTAATGAAAAAA
>JABUQX010020465.1:0-7500 GCA_015478945.1 Trachelipus rathkii | reverse complement strand
TGTTGGTTAATGGATTTTCCCCGACCGTAAATTTATCAACATAAATATGGGACCTTCTCCAAGATAACCCTAATTCTGCCTTACCCTCATCATCCAACATAATTTCATTAACTCTTAAACCACATGACACACCTTATTCACATTGACAATCGTACAACTTAGAAAACTTTCTGAATCCTATTGTATAAAAAATTCCAACAGCTACGAATAATTACAAAAAAATATTCACAACATTTAGATCGCCATCTGAAAATTGACAATCTAGAAATTGTGAAGTTTTCTTCAAAAACTTGAAAACCAAACTTTGTCGTAAATTAATTTTTCAAAATTTGATATATTTATTTTAATTTTCATTCATTATTAATATTATTTAGTTGATGTATAACTGCATCTGAAGGATGTCTTAGAATTTAAGGTCGAAAGGCTTTGCTACATTCCTTAAGATAAATTTATGATAAATATCTTAGAACTTAATTTTCTTCTATTCAAAGGGAATTCTACTAGTCTCTTATATTAGGCATATTTTAATCTTATTATATATATTATTATATATATAAATTATATATATATTATATTATATATATATATAATTAGTATATATATATATATAATTATATATATATATATATATATATTTATATCATGTTATAATAATATATAATAATGATAAATATGCAGGCATAGATGAAATTACTGGTGAAATTATCAAGAATGAAAGCGAGGTGGTGATTGAATGGATTTGGAAGTTTAGTAACAGTGTTAATGGAGGATATAGTTCCGAGAGGTTGGAGGAGAGCAGAAATAGTAGTACCCTTATATAAGGGTAAGGGGAACTGTAGGAACTATAGGGGAATTAGTTTATCGAGTGCTATTGAGAAGATATATGTTGGTATTTTAGTTGAAAGAGTACAGTCGACTGACTGAAGGACTGATTGGTGAAAAACAAGGTGCATTTAGAAGTGGTAGAGGATGTGTTGATCAAATATTTACATTGAGAAAATGAGGGAGGAGAAGAATAAATGATTTGTTTTATGGATCTGCAACAGGCATATGACAGGATTAATAGGGAAGCTATATGGTCAGGTGTTAGTGATATATGGTGTTGGTGGTAGGCTTCTGAATGGAATCAAAAGTATGTATGACGATAGTGAAGCTTGTGTTAGAATAAATGGAGTCGAAAGTGATTGGTTTGATATTAATAGCAGAGTGAGGCTGGGATGTATTAGGTCTCCTTGGTTATTTAATTTACATATGGATGGGGTTATAAGAGAAATAGTGGTGGGGATGGCAGGGGAAGGTGTAGAATGATGGAGAATGGAAGAGAGTAGAGGTTGTCCTGCTTATTGTATGCGGATGTTTTTTTTTTTTTTTTTTTTTTTTTTTTTTTGTGGCTTATTTGGTCGAGAGTTTTATTAGGATTGGTAGAGGGGTTTGGCAGGGTGTGTAAAAGGAATGGTTTGAAAATTAATGTAGATAATGGTAAGGTTAAGGTAGTGAGTGAGGAGAGTCCGCGATGTGAAGTCCTGTTAGATGGTGGGCAACTGGATCAAGTATCTGGGTTTAAATATTTAGGATATATGTTGGATGAAAAGGGAACAGGTGATGCAGAATGTAGTATGAAAGTTGTGAATGGTAGGATGGTGGCTGGTGCAATTAAATCCTTGGTGGATGTGAAGGGACTAGGTCTTTAGTGAGCTAGGGTTTTGTATGAGGGTATGTTGTTACCCATCTTAATGTATGGTAGTGAAACTATGGTCTGGAATAAGATGTATAGGTCTAAGGTACAAAAGTGTTAGGTGTGAAAAGAATTGATGAAGTGAGGAATGAACACATTAGGGAGTTGTGTGGTGTGAAGAAGGGCGTAATTGAATAGATATTGATTAGAATATATGAGTAGTTTGTATATGGAGGATGGGATGATGTCGGTTGATTAAGCGGATGTTTATTTTGGGAGTGTGTTTGGAATCGACCGGCAGGGAGACAGAAGAAAAGTGAATTAAGTCAGTAGAGGAATACCTGGAGGAGAGGAATGTGAGTTTGGGCAGAGGCTGAAGAAATGCATAACGAAGGAAATATTTGGAGAGTTTTGTGAGGGGGTATGGTTGTGGGCTTAGGCGCAGGGCATGAACCTATTTGCGAGATGCGCGCAGTGAGAGTCCGTCGCGGTCTCGTGAAGCCTCAGGATGGATTTATCCGATTGTGACGAGTTTTCACTGGGTGTATAAAGTGAAAGGTGGGGGGTTTTCTTTTCGACTTGCGTCATGTTGTTCTACTATTATTTTGTTCCGGTGTAGGCTACGCACCTCGCCCTCAATCTGGGGATAAGTAAAGAAATATATATGAGGCAGAAATTATTGAACTCAAACCTTATATATATATATTATATATATATATATAATTATATATATATTATATATTAATATTATTATATATATTATAATATATATATATTATATATATATTATTATAATGTCAGTTTTCAAAAGATGGAAAAACTTTTTCTAAGTATCGGAAAATAATTTTGTAATCAAAATGTTCACTTCACATTCACTTATCTTTTTCAAATATATGTAATATGTATGTACGTATGTATGTATGTATGTATGTATATATGCTTTTATATATTTATATATAGTATATATATATTATATATATATATATATATATATATATTATATATATATATATATATTATATATATATATATATTATATATATATATATATATATATTACAGAGATAGAGAAAGAAAATACTGAACATTTCGATTATGTCTTCATATCTCAAAATGTAAAAGCGTGTGTTTTGTGAGAAATGTGTGCGCAGACATGTAAGGACCTGTATGAGCAGGGTATGACAGTTCTGAGCATGTGTCCGTGTTTACAATTCAGTTTGTCGGAATTTGTGTTAATCAAGAATGGTCCACTTTGAGCAGAAAGCAAACATTAAATTGTGTGTGAAATTACAGAAAACCTTTACAGAAACATTTTTCAAATTCTTATAAAGGAGGATGAGTAATAGATTAAAAATGTAGATTAATGGGGGACGAGCAATTAATATGGAATGCATCTTTTGATGTATGGACCACTTTGTGCAGAAAGCAAACATTAAATTGTGTGTGAAATTACAGAAAACCTTTACAGAAACATTCAATTCGATAAAGGAGGTGTATGATGATGAATCATTATCGCGAACCCGGGTTTACGAGTGGTATATGCTCTATAAAGAAGGGTGAGAGTCCCTGGAAGATGATGAGCGTGTCGGCAGACCATCAACAGCGCATATTGATGACACCATTGCTAGAGTACGGGAAGTAATCCGAACTGACCGAAGGCAAACCATCGATGATGTTGCCAATATTGTCGGGATTTCTCATGGCAGCTGTCACGCG
Organism: Trachelipus rathkii; assembly: GCA_015478945.1. NCBI lineage: Eukaryota > Metazoa > Arthropoda > Malacostraca > Isopoda > Trachelipodidae > Trachelipus > Trachelipus rathkii. The sequence continues at coordinate 4,109 of JABUQX010020465.1, read as the reverse complement.
ATCCTCGTACAAGACTTGAATATGCACTGCGTGTGTGCGCACCTTGTACCAAGACTCCTCACTCAGGAGCAGTGCGAAGAGCGAGCCTACATAATTGGAGAGCTCATTACAGTGGTGAATGCGATCGAGGATTGTAAAATAGGGTAATAACTGGCAATGAGACGTGGTGTTACCTGTACTCTCAAAAACGATGCGTCAGGCCTCTGAATGGAAATCTCCGAGTTCACCACGAAAACAAAAGCTTCGAGCAGATCGCTCGAAGGGAAGCTCATGCTGGAGGTCTTCTTTGACATTTAAGGCTTCGTGCACTTTTGAGTTAATACCTCTAGGGTTGTACAGTTACCAAGCATATTTACATTGATATTCTCCGTCGTCTTCGTGACGCAATCCGACGCAAACGTCATGAGATTTTGGAAGCGAAAAATTGGGTATTGCACCATGAAAATGCCCCGACACAAAACATTCACTCCTGGTCTCTGAATATTTGACTAACACCCACGTACCTGAGCTTTCTCAACCTCCTTATCCCCCAGATTTGACTCCAGTAGATAATATTTTTTATCCTCGCATTAAGGATCAGTTAAAAGAGCGACGATTTCAGTCAACAGAAGAAATTCAAAGTGCTACGACGCGTGCGTTGAAAGAGGCAATAACAGATGCTTACAGAGATGTTTCGAGCAGTGGTACGAGCACTGGAAAAGTGTGTGACAGCCGAAGGAAGGTACTTTGAAGGTGGTATTGTGTAATATGTTATCTATATACGATCAATAAAGTTTAGTTAAGTTTTCCCAAGTTTGTGTACTTCACACGATGCTTATAGTATTATATATATATATATATATATATATTATATATTAACTATATATATACTATTAGTATTTAATATATATATTATTTATACTAGTATGATATATATATATATATACATATATATATATTTAATTTGTTATATGTTAATAGCTTTTTGAATGTATGCAAATAAAAACTGTATGGCATACTGCTATTGAATGTATGAAATAAAACTGTATTTGTCAATGTTGAAAGTAATAAAAGGTCAAAGATGCCTTTTATTTGACTGTTCTGTCATTCTTTTATTTCAAAACCAGTTTCCTATGAAACCATTTCCTTCCCTCCTGTAAAGTGTGTTTTTAGGGTTGTGTCTGCCATCAATCCTGACATATTTTCTATCCAATATACTCTCCTTTGGGCCTTCTTTGGCAGTTGACTTTTGTCTATATTATATTATTATAGTTATATATATATATATATATATATATAATTATATATAGGTATATTTATTCTATATATATATATATATATATATATATATTATATACTATTATATATTATTATATATATATATTTACAGAGCTGGAGGGCTTTAAAAAATTTGCATTCTATTTACCCTAATGTCATTTCTTTATTAAGTTAGTTTTTTTTTTTTTTTTTTTTTTTTTTTTTAGGTCCTATTCTGTTTTATTGATGCACTGTTATTTTTCCCCCTCCTTTTTTTTTTTTGTTGTCTTATGTTCCTCATTTTCTCTCGTCTATAATCTTGTTCATTTTGCTCTTCGATGTGTCATATCTTTGCGGTATATTAATGTCTTTTCACACTAATCACATTCCATTTAATCAATGAACGTAGCGATTTAAAAAAATAAAAAAAAAAAAAATTTGATACTTTCAATTGTAATTCTTGGAAATTTTTTATTAAGAGCAGTGTGGAGTTTTGTTCAGGAATTACGTTATCTCCCAGTTTATTATATATATATATATATATATATTATATATATATATATATATATATATATATATATATAGTATATATATATATATATAATAATATATTATATATATATTATATACGTATATATATATATAATATATATTATATAAAAGTATATATATTATATATATACTAATATATATAATTATATATATATAATATATACTATACTATAAATATAATATACTAGTAGTAGTAGTATATATAATTAATATATCATATTTAGTATATAATTTATATATTCATTTATTATATATATATATTATCATGATCTAATATATAATATTATTAAATTTAATTTTTTTTTTAAATTCATTTTATATTTTTAATAATATGGTTTTTTTTGTTTTTTTTAAATATTTCATTTCGAATATCAGCTATTTATGAAAATTTAGAAAGAAAAATTTGCCATAATTTTATTCTTAGGTCAAGTTCGAAATTACTATAACAGTTATATATATCAACCATTTTTATCACTTTTTCAAAACCATTTTATACAGAAATGAAGAACGTCCAGCTCTCTTTTATTAAATGCTCTACGCGATTAGTTACCAACACAATTTGTTGGCCTTAAGATCGCTAGCTTAAAAAACAATCTCAATCATAGCACTCTCGTCGTGTTCCCTCATTACATCGGGGCCCATTACTGATTCTGGAAAAACGCTCTATTAATTCCTATCATCTTTACAGTTCTTGTTGTTCTTAACTAATAAGTATTTATGAACACATCAATACGAATTACTCATTTAGAAATAAATAAACTCAATTAATCCCTCGAGAAAATAAACGAACTATTCTTATTTCTCGGAAATTTTATATTTTTTCTTCTTCCATTAAAACAAAACGTCCTCTCTCTAATTGTGATTGATTTCCATTCCTGGCTTAGATGGCGATAATTCGCTCTCAAATATTTGGAACAAGCTACATAAATGAGGCTTAAAAACCATCTATACCAGCTTACCTTACTTGCTTGTGCTCTATATTGCTTATATTACTGCTCTCATCTCCTCTCTCATTCATCTCATTTGCTTTTAAATACAAAAATCTCCTTCTTATTCTCTTCTTATCTGCTCTATTCTACTACCCCTAACTATCTCTCAGGTACCTCTCTACTATCGCTCTCGTACCTTTCATCTACTGCCCCCTCCCCCTCCCCTCCCATGTATTACTACTACCTACTAGCTAGTCATCACGCGCCTCTACTAACCTCCATTGCGGTATATATATATACTACCTGTTACGTGCTCTATTTATATCTCATAGAGCGTTCGTGTACGTATACTTACTCGTCTTATACGCTCCTTATACTACCTCCTGACTCATCATGGGCATATTTTTGGTATTAAAGCCACGGACTTTGCAGTCCGCATTCTTCTACAAGTACCTCCTCACAGAGGATGTGCAACTCTAATCTCGGTTAGATATATTGTCCCTCTCATCTGTTACATCATCCTCCCCTCTCCCCTTTATTTAAGTTGTATTCTCTGTCATTCTCTATCTTTGCTGTCACATATTTCTTGTCAAGAAAAATCTGTTTCGAAGGATCAGTTCGTCTGATAATCTTTCGAACTTCGGCAGTAGGAGGCTCTATGTACTCGCTATCATCGTTCCTGCCTTATATACTTATACACCGCGCCCGCTATTACTACCTAGCCGCCTACCCATACTCATACGTCCTGCTACGTCATATCCGCCCGCTATCACTACTCAAATGATATTAGGGTTGGAGAAGCTGGTATTGCCTCAGACGTCCTCACTACTGTACTTATATCACAAGTATGGTCACTTGTACAAGTCATATCATTAGCTACTCTATTATAAGTTATCCTGACTCTTACTGTTACTACGTCTTACATAATATCCCTACTGCCATATTGCTATTATAATTAGCATAAGCTCTTCTGTGAATGGTCTGCGTAGTCTGTGTGATGAATTCCTCGTGCTCATACCGTTGAACTTCGATAATCTCTGTTCTCGATGAATGCTTCCAATTCTCAGCGGCGCTCCGATCAACTCCCTGTCAGCTCTTCCAGTCCGGCGCTTATTACCTCAAGCCTGCCTCACCCGGCTCTCCCTGCGTGGCGTTAAGCGGCAGCTTGTCTCCTCTGCATCGCCGTCACTCGCATTCGGATATGAGCGGCGTGACGGGCCTCTCCGTTGTGCTGCCAGACAAGAGAAGAGTCTATTTGGGGTTAATTTTACACCTACTGCATTCTTGCTCGCGAGGCAATTTACTTGTCTCTCTACATTTCGCTGTTTTGGCGAGGCGAACTATAAGTGCCCTGCTCTTCTGTAGATTGTACTTGTACACCGTGCTGGATAT